>SJYX01015343.1:7314-94580 GCA_006410675.1 Oreotragus oreotragus | reverse complement strand
TTACCATCTTTCTAAATTCCATATATATGTGTTAGTATACTGTATTGGTGTTTTTCTTTCTGGCTTACTTCACTCTGTATAATCGGCTCCAGTTTCATCCACCTCATTAGAATTGATTTAAATGTATTCTTTTTGATGGCTGAGTAATACTCCATTGTGTATGTGTACCACAGCTTTCTTATCCATTCATCTGCTGATGGACATCTAGGTTGCTTCCATGTCCTGGCTATTATAAACAGTGCTGCGATGAACATTGGGGTACACGTGTCTCTTTCAATTCTGGTTTCCTCGGTGTGTATGCCCAGCAGTGGGATTGCTGGGTCATAAGGCAGTTCTATTTCCAGTTTTTTAAGGAATCTCCACACTGTTCTCCATAGTGGCTGTACTAGTCTGCATTTCCACCAACAGTGTAAGAGGGTTCCCTTTTCTCCACACCCTCTCCAGCATTTATTGCTTGTAGACTTTTGGATCGCAGCCATTCTGACTGGCCTGAAATGGTACCTCATTGTGGTCTTGATTTCCATTTCTCTGATAATGAGTGATGTTGAGCATCTTTTCATGTGATTGTTAGCCATCCATATGTCTTCTTCGGAGAAATGTCTATTTAGTTCTTTGCCCCATTTTTTGATTGGGTCTTTTATTTTTCTGGAATTAAAGAGAAGATAGGCAAAACATTCTCTGACATAAATCACAGCAGGATCCTCTATGACCCACCTCCCAGAATATTAGAAATAAAAGCAAATATAGACAAATGAGACTTAATTAAAATTAAAAGCTTCTGCACAACAAAGGAAACTATAAGCAAGGAAAAGACAGCCTTCGGAATGGGAGAAAATAATAGCAAATGAAGCAACTGAAAAACAGCTAATCTCAAAAATATACAAGCAACTCATGCAGCTCAATTACAGAAAAATATTGGATTGTTTTAGTTACTTTTGTGGCTATGTATTATTGTATCTTATAGATGTTCATAATGTATTTAATCAATTCCATATCATCTGGTATCCCCCCACATTTCACTATAATATAAATAAAATGTGGTTGATATGTTCATTAATAAATCTATACCTAAATTAGCAAATCTCGATACCACTAGTCAGGGTCTTAAGGCAATAAGTCAGTTTGGAATGTTTTGTTAAAGCTTATGAACATTAAAAAAATTTTTGCTATTAATTGGAAAATGAGGCAATAGTTTTTTTCTAGAAGCATAAAGCATTGATTACCATAACATTATAGACAGTGAGTAGCAATGGCACCCCACTCTAGTACTCTTGCCTGGAAAATCCCATGGACGGAGGAGCCTGGTGGGCTGCAGTCCATGAGGTCACCAAGAGTCGGACACGACTGAACGACTTCACTTTGACTTTTCACTTTCATGCATTGGAGAAAGAAATGGCAACCCACTCCAGTGTTCTTGCCTGGAGAATCCCAGGGATGGGGGAGCCTGGTGGGCTGTCATCTATGGGGCTGCACAGAGTTGGAGACGACTGAAGCGACTTAGCAGCAGCAGCAGCAGAAGAGACTTAGCAACAGCAGCAGCAGCAGCAGCAACATTTTTATCCACTTTCACAGTTTTAATGTCCCCCTTTTGGATTATTAGTGCAATTACTAATTTTTTTCAGAATTATGTATTTTTATATTTTCTTCTCTTTTTTGTTTATATTCTATATTTTCCTAGTTGTATTTATATTTTTCTTACTATTTTCTGTATTATATTTTAAAATCTTCCATGTGCATATGTTCATTAAAATATTTTTTCAGTTAATTACATACCTTTCCTACAACTATGGACTTTTTCTAGGGCCCAGAAGTAGTCAAAATATTGTTTTTTTCCATTTATGATGACTTTTGTCATTTTTGCATTTTATTATTTGTTTCATCTTTTGAATGATTTTGTTGTTTTGCTTTTGAAGTTTATTTGAGTTTAAGTCTTTAGAAGAGAATCTAATATTTTCAAATTTCTAAATGACTAAATAATAACTAATATAATAACTAATCCCCCTCCCTAATATGTGATCACATCCTTGTTTAACTTATTTCCTATAATCGATCTGCTTGCAGAGAATCTTTTCAATTTTCTGTCAGTTCTTGATGTAATATAATATTTCTTTGATTATTATTGCTTTATAGCTTTAGTAATTCTTAACAGAAGTCCTCTGCTATCAATATTATTTTTCAAAATTTTCTCACATATGAAGATTTTTGGATGTATTCTAAATTTATTCTATAAAGTTAAAAATGATAAAAACTGGACTTTCCACTGGAATTATCTATAAACTTATTTATAGATAAGTTTTGTAAAACTTCTTTTGTAAAACAACATTTTTGTAGTATTCTATTTTCACACTCAGAACAGTGATTGCTTTTTATGCGTTCAGAACTTTTTAAGGTCTATATCAGTTAGAAATATTGTAGAAGACATATAGCACACCCAAAGAGACTGTGATGAAGGGACTGTTTACAAAGATATGGAAGAGAAGAAAATAAGGCACAGTGAAGCACCCTGATGCTATTAATGGTAGGCAACAATTATCATTCCTAGATCCCTAGGCTTGAAGGGATAAGAAGAGGGAATAGCTACCAAAATGCTGTGAAATCCAGAACTGGAGAAGAGAGCTACCTGACAGGAGCAGCAACCTTCAGTTTAAGAATTCCACCTCCACCAATCTCATGACTCCAAACAGAGAACAGAGGTAAAATATAATTTGAATGCTCTTTCTCCAACCATCTTTTTCCTTTTGGCAGAGCCTCCCATTGATTTTACCCAGAAGGCAAAAGAACTGGGATGGTACAGTTTACAGAGATCAACCTCCTGGGGCCAAACCAGGGAGAAGATGAATGAAGAAATGTCTGTCCTTCAATAAGTTTGTGGTTTTTCTCCTTACAGGTTTGTACATTTACCTTTTAAGCCTAAGTAAGTGTGCTTTGGATTGCTGTGTCAGTCAGTGTTCTTACAGGAGTCATGCCACATTAAGTTTGAATATTTGAACTGGCTTTTTAGTCAAAGAATATGAGTGTGGGTATAGTATGTTTCTTAGTAAAGGAAATGGACATGGTGGATAGAGGTATCCACGGAGATCAAGAATGGGGAACTGTCTCCTATGGGTCTGAAGGAACTGTGTAAATATAGTTTGTACAAAATCTGAAATATTTATTTAAAACTAACGCTAGAAATGTGAGTATTGTGAGTATAACATAAATTGAGATGTTGAAATGATAATGTTAGGATCAACATTCTCAACTAATTTCATTAAATATCCAAATATCATTTATTTCAAGAGGTTCTTTCCAAATGATTCACATAAAATATTATTTCTATTTCCTGAATGGAGGTGTCTACAAAAGAACTAATATGTACTTAATGATTGCTAAGAGAAAAATAGCAAACAGCCTTCCAAACATCTCAATCTTTAAAGTATATTTAGTAGAAACTTCTAAATGTCCTCTAGGCTTTACTCCTTGCCTTTTCATTTTAGAAACAGAACCTCTTGCATTTTACTAGGGCATATCCTCCCGGCGAGAGACTAGATTCTCTTCCCTTCCTTCCAACAGTGTGATCACGTGACTAAGTTCTTGCCTGGGAAATGAATGGAAAGGATTTGTGCAAACTTCCCTTGTAATTGAGAAAATCCCATGGACAAGAGGAGTTTGGTAGGCTACAGTCCATGGGGTCACAAAGAGTTGGACACAACTGAGTGACTTCACAATCACAATCCCTTGTAATGTGACTGAGGGTAAACTCCATTTATCTTTTTCCCACTTTTCATGGGCTGGAGTGGGGGTCTGTTTGACCATGCCGACAAGGTCCTGCCTAGGAAATAGTACAGAGGTAGAGTAGGGATGTGTTAGTCCAGGTACTCTTGAAAGCAGATATCAAAAGGGGATTATATGCACAGGAGATTTATTGGCACAAAGAGTTTTGAAGGATAAAGGGATTCCAAAGGAAGGAGAATTGGGCAGGAAAAATGAGACTCTCCTCTGAGAGGTGGCAGTGTGTTATTAAAGTTTGTTGAAAAGTCAACAAAGGATACAAGAATTCCTCTGTTTAAAGTTGCTTGTTCAGCAGACCTGTGCTCTGCAGAAAAATGGTTTTCATTGGTAGCTCAGCTGTATGCAGTCGTTGATTGGCAACATCCTGGGGTCAGGGTGGCCTCCATGATAATGAATCCAGAAAAGTGACAGAGGGCATCAGTGATCAACTAAGCTTCCTGCTTTGGGATATCTGAGTAGGCAACATTTTATGGCCACTATAAGAAAGATTTTGGATCCCTTGACGAACCAAGGAAGCAAAGTGACCTTCCTATCCTGAAACATTGCCCTTCTTCTTAACTGTTTTATTAGAGAAATCAATTTTTATTTTTTTAAAGTTAATATATTTCAGGGACTCTTACAGCAACCTCTTTTTTGTCCATTATAACATATAGGACATGTCCTATATGTCCATGTATAGTACATGTATGTACTATAGCTTATTTGTGAAACCAGGCAACTTGTGTAAATTTGCTTCTTTAACTAGATAATATGCTTTTGAGAAGAGTGCAGATAATGTCTGTCATTGTCATATTCACATGTTCATCTTAAGTGCTTTATTGACCCATTACAACAGTTACACTTATAGTAGAAATGCGCTTATTGTATACCAGCATCTAAGTGACTCTTTACCAGCAGATAACACAGACATCTTTTATATTATAGGAGAAATTCACTGGAGCTAGGGCTGTCCAGTCGATATACAATGCAAGACATATATATAATTTTAAGTGTTTAGATAGTCATATTAAAAAGGTAAAAATAAACAGATGAGATCACTTTTAATATGTTTTACTTAGTACAGTAAATCCAAAAGATTGTTATTTCAAAATGTAATCAATATAAAAATATTAATGAAATATTTCATGTCCTTTTGTTAGTATTAACTCCTCAAAATCTGGCATGTATTTCCTTAGCAACATGCCACATTTGGATGTTAAATTTTCATCTGAAATCCTTGATCAGTGTTGAGATTTATAAAGTTCATAGTTAAAAAGATAGATTCCCATATTGAGTTTGTTCCAAAAGTACTTAACATACAATGAATTTACTGTCTTAAAATTAAAATAAAAAATAATTAAAATGTAAAAAATTCAGTCCTCGGTCACACTTGTGTAAGTGACTGGTGTCTTCCATATTGGATAGTAAAGCTAAATCCAATTAGGGTAATCCCATCCAGTTTGCCTCACTGGTTGTTTTTAGGCAGAAATCCATATTGACTGATTAGAAAATCAAGTATGCAGCATCCCCCTTGCCATGAGATTTTATGGTTGTCCCTCGAAGTTAAACTCAGGATGTATGTTTTATAGTTGGTCACATGATACTGCCCTTGCTAAACATGCTCAATTCTGTCTGCCGTTACATCACAGATGATAATTTAAATGAGGATAGCTGTGTTCCAGTTACATTTTATTTATGGACATTGAGAAAATTTAAATTTTATGTAACTTTTATGTGCTGCAAAGTGTTACTCTTCTTGTGAATTTTTCCAACCATTTAAAGGTGTGAAAACAACTTTTAGCCTGTGAGCCGCACAAAAACATGTTGTAAGCAAGTATTTTCCTGCAGGTCTAATTTGCGGACCCCTGCTCTATTGCCTTAGAAATAAAAAAGGGAAGCAAATATTTTGCAATCATGAGAGGAGGTAGGGTGGAAATGAACTTATATTCCAAAATAGGTCCTGCAAGCTGAGGGACTTATAGACAAATGGACTGAACAGCATTTACTTGACTGTAAAGACCACTTTCCTCTCATTCTTCTGTTACATTAGTCAAAAACAGCCTTCCTTTTTTAAGCCAGTTTAATTTGGATTTTCTATTATTTGTAATATATATAGTCCTACCTAACACAAGGCAATATCCTGTTTTACTTGCTTGTGAAGTTCTGAAACAGGTTTTTATTTCACACTAATATTACTTGATGTTCAGTTCAGTTCAGTCACTCCATCATGTCTGACTCTTTGCGACCCCATGAACTGCAGCACGCCACCTTCCCTGTCCATCACTAACTCCCACAGCTTACTCAAACTCATGTCCTTATAGTTGGTAATGCCGTCCAACCTCTGTCATCCCCTTCTCCTCCTGCCTTCAATCTTTCCCAGCATCAGGGTCCTTTCTAATAAGTCAGTTCTTCACATCAGATGGCCAAAGTACTGGAGTTTCAGCTTCAGCATCAGTCCTTTCAATAAATATTCAGGACCGATTTCCTTTAGGATGGACTGGTTGGATCTCCTTGCTGTCCAAGAGACTCTTAAGAGTCTTCTCCAACACTGCAGTTCAAAAGCATCAATTCTTTGGCACTCAGCTTTCTTTATAGTCCAACTCTCACATCCATACATGACTACTGGAAAAAAAACATAGCCTTTGTTGGCAAAGTAATGTCTCTGCTATTTAATATGCTTTCTAGGTTGGTCATTGGAGAAAGCAATGGCACCCTACTCCAGTACTCTTGCCTGGAAAATCCCATGGATGGTGGAGTCTGGAAGGCTGCAGTCCATGGGGTCACTGAGGGTTGGACACGACTGAGTGACTTCACTTTCACTTTTCTCTTTCATGCATTGGAGAAAGAAATGGCAACCCACTCCAGTGTTCTTGCCTGGAGAATCCCAGTGACGGGGGACCCTGGTGGTCTCCCGTCTGTGGGGTTGCACAGAGTCGGACACGACTGAAGCGACTTAGTAGTAGTAGTAGTAGGTTGGTCATAACTTTTCTACCAAGGAGCAAATGTCTTTTAATTTCATGTCTGCAGTCACCATCTACAGTGATTTTGGAGGCCCCAAACATAAAGTCTGTCACTGTTTCTATTGTTTCCCTATCTACTTGCCATAAGTGATGGGACCAGATGCTGTGTTATTATTTTCTGAATCCTGAGTTTTAAGTCGCAGATCAAAATGTTGTTTTAATTTTTCACTCTCCTCTTTCTCTTTCATGAAGAGATTCTTTAGTTCTTCACTTTCTGCCATAAAGGTGGTGTCACCTGCATATCTGAGGTTATTGATATTTCTCCTGGCAATCTTGATTCCAGCTTATGCTTCATCCAGTCCAGCATTTGTCATAATGTACTCTGCATATAAGTTAAGTAAGCAGGGTGACAATATTCAGCCTTGACATACTCCTTTCCCGATTTGGACCCTTTCTGTTGCTCCATGTCCAGTTCTAATTGTTGCTTCTTGACCTGCACACAGATTTCTCAGGAGGCAGGACAGGTGGTCTGATATTCACATCTCTTTCAGAATTTTCCAGTTTTTTTGTGATCCACATGGTCAAAGTCTTTGGTGTAGTCAACAAAACTGAAGTAGATGTTTTTCTGGAACTGTTGCTTTTTCAATGATCCAGCAATTGTTGGCAATTTGATCTCTGGTTCCTCTACCTTTTCTAAATCCAGCTTGAACATCTGGAAGTTCACAGTTCATATACTGTTGAAGCCTGGCTTAGAGAATTTGAGCATTACTTGGCTAGCTTGTGAGATGAGTGCAATTGTGTGGTAGTTTGAGCATTCTTTGGCATTGCCTTTCTTTGGGATTGGAATGAAACTGACCTTTTCCAGTCCTGTGGCCACTGCTGAGTTTTCCAAATTTGCTGGCATATTGAGTGCTGTACTTTGACAGCATTATCTTTTAGGATTTGAAATAGCTCAACTGGAATTCCATCAGCTCCACTAGCTTTGTTCATAGTGATGCTTCCTAAGGTCCACTTGACTTCGCATTCCAGGATGCCTGGCTCTAGGTGAGTGATCTCACCATCGTGGTTATCTGGGTCATGAAGATCTTTTCTGTATAGTTCTTCTGTGTATTCTTGCCACCTCTTCTTATATCTTCTGCTTCTGTTAGGTCCATACCATTTCTGTCCTTTATTGAGCCCATCTTTGCATGAAATGTTCCCCTGGAATCTGCACTTTTCTTGAAGAGATCTCTAGTCTTTCCAATTCTATTGTTTTTCTCTATTTCTTTGCACTGATCACTGAGCAAGGCTTTCTTATCTCTCCTCGCTATTCTTTGGAAATCTGCATTCATATGGGTTTATCTTTCCTTTTCTCTTTTGCCTCTTGCTTCTCTTCTTTTCACAGCTATTTATAAGGCCTCCTCAGACAACCATTTTCCCTTTTTGCATACCTTTTTCTTGGGGATGGTACTTCTGTACAATGTCATGAATCTCCATTCATAGTTCTTCAGGCACTCTATCAGATCTAATCCCTTGAATCTATTTGTCACTTCCACTGTATAATAGTAAGGGATGTGATTGAGGTCATACCAGAATGGTCCTGTGGCTTTCCCTACTGTCTTCAAGTCTGAATTTGGCAATAAGGAGTTCATGATCTGAGTCACAGTCAGCTCCAGGTCTTGTTTTTGCTGACTGTATAGAGCTTCTACATTTTTAACTGTGAAGAATATAATCAATCTGATTTTGGTATTGACTATCTGGTGACGTCCATATTTAGTCTTCGCTTGTATTCTGTTCTTTGTTTTTTGTTTTTGTCCTCTGGTGCCAATGATAAGATAGCATAGACATAATATGTATGTTGTGTACTAAGGCAGATAACATATGAGATGTCATTTACTCTGTCAAGAGTGAAGGCCAGTGAAATAATGATGAGTTTAACCATAGACTTAACCTTCTTAAAGCTAACCTTTAAAGGGGCATCCCTGGTGACTCAGTGGTAAAGAATCTACTTGTCAATGCAGGAGATGTGACTTTGATCCCTGGTTTAGGAAGATCCCCTGGAGAAGAAAATGGCAACCCTCTCCAGTATTCTTTACTGGGAAATCTCATGGACAGAGGAAACTGGCAGACTTCACAGTTCATGGGATCACACAATCAGAAAAGACTTAGCAACTAAACAATAACAACAAAACTTTTAAGACATCTTTCCAAAGTTAGACTATTATTTACCTAAAAGTAATTTTTAAAAATTCAGATGAGACTCAAGAGGATTTAAGTGAATTTCTTGGATGACACTGCTTTCAATGGCTGATTTGGGTTTTGAACCATCATCTGCTTAGCTCTGAAGCTTGGCTCTTTAATGTTCTATACCATCACATAATGGAATAAGTTCTGAGATATATCTAAGTCTTTTATTTTTAATTTACTGATTTATTACAGTGATACAAGAAATGAATAGCTGGATTCAGATTCAAGATAGAGAAGAATAAATTCTACTCAAACCAAACTGATGAATTTTAGAGTAAAGAATTATGTGTAGGGCTATTGTTCAAAAGGTCAGAGGAAATTGAAAAATTGTCAAGATACATGTTAAAAATTTATTAGAGTAATGATGACTTTCTCCCTTACCAGTGCTTATCAAAATTAAAACAGTATATTAATTTCCAAAGTTTTACATCAAATTAAAAATAGGTTGAGTGAATCAAATGATCTAATCAACACTTGCTTGAATTTCACTCTATAAATTCTTGGTAAAAGCTATAAGCATCTTTTTCTCCTTTAAGATTTATTTAGTAGGACGATTTTGCTGCTTTTTTCATTTAAAATAAAATGACTTCTACTCTTGCAATATATTTCACATTGTATTAAATACTTTTATGTTTTTATTTGAGCGCTATATCCCAGAATGAATATTCCAAGTCATACAAACTGTAATAGCAATACTAATATATCCTTTTATTTTCTAATTTGAAATAAAATTTTTATGGTTATATAATAAAATCTTGAGTACACTGAATATTTGAGTTTTCACAGAGAGAAGTCCTGACTGAAGCTAAGACCATGTCTATTATCTTGGTAGCAGAACTATCATTTAATTCAGTTCTTATAAATAGATCATCTCTCAATACACACTCATTGATTCTTTAACCATATCCTAGGAAAAGCAGTTGCAAATCAGTTTGATTGTTAAGCTTAAAGAATATTTTACATCATGTCAGAATGATTAATCAGTTAAGCTAAATGTCCACTCTGACTAGTAAAGTCTGCTTATCAATACAACCAGTTCATGAATGCAATTTCAATTAAAAAAAAAAACTATTTCATATTTTATAGCTAATTGGCATACTGAATTTCTTAATTTTCACCCAGTTTCAAATGGTCACATTTCAAGTTATATTCCAATACTGATATTTGTACTATGTTAGTCTCTAATGTTTTGTGGGAAACTGTGGTCCAGAATTCTAGATCCAAATCCAAGGCCAGTCAGTTGCTACTTTATGCTATTCAGCAACATAAGGGCATGCTCTAAGTGGTCTTCTATTTACAAGTTTTATTTCTGTGCTAAAATGAAGGGAGAAAAATAACCCCATGGATATTGAGACCATTAAACCATAAAGTAAAATTTGTATCTTGAAGGAAGTCACCCTCACTCATCGTTCATTTGCTCCATGGTTCAATGAATGATCTAAATAGTTCTGTAAAATTAAATTTTTATTTACTGTTGATGAAATATTTATTTATTAAAAATATAGTCATCTGCAATCAAATTTTTACTTCAGTCTCTATATTTGGAATCTGCTGATAGTTACTGGAAGCTGTTTGGGGATTGAAACACTCAGCACTATTGTATTGTGATCAATAATTAAATTTAGTGCTGACATGCATCTAGTTTATGCAACAGTCTCTGACAATCCCATCTTGCAAAATTAATCCTTTTCAATTTATTTAATAGAGGACATGAACAATAAAATAATTCAGATGAGTACCAATGTAGGATTATTTCTGGTCAATATTGCTTTATTATAAATTGGGTCCACATACTCATTAGTAAATTAACTGTCAAATCTGAAAACAGCCTTTTTTTGTTTAAAGGTAATTATTGGTACTGAAGACAAGAAGGCACTTAACCTTGCTGTACAGTTGTCCTTACCACAGTGTTTTTTATTCCAGGCTATAACTAACCCATCAAAGCTGCAGAAGAAAAATAATTAGTGATATTAAATGGATGAAAATTTAACTATTACAAAGCCATAACTGTTTAGATACAAAGAGCATAACTAGATAATAATAAGCTTTATAATTACTTGAATTACGGCTTTATTTTTTGAGATATTTTAGTTTTTGTCACCTGAAAAATCTACTGGAAAGAAAAGAAACCTTGATGTAGAAAGAGTTTATTTAGGAAACACAGGTTAAAAGTGGATGATTTTTTTTTTTCATTAAGTCTCATTAAAATGCTTCTTTTTTGGTGAGATTTGACAATTTGTAAGTTTTTTAAAAAGCTATCTTTAGAAAAAGTCTCTCTCATATGATGTTTTTCACAGTTTTCTTATTTTTCACCGTATTAATTAACTAGTTCAGTCACTGTTTGAATCCACTAAATTGTTTTAAAGAAGGAGCATTAAGCTACTCATTTTTCTCCTTTGCTTTATTATTTGTACAGAAATTTAGAAGAGTCTTGAATAGACATTATCCTGTTATATCAAAGCAGGGAGGTATAATTAATGCAATTGCATTTTAAGTATTAGTCTTCTAAACACACTTAAAAATGCAGAGTATATTGCACCTGCAGAATGACTGGATGAATGGATATCCTTTTGTATTGCATATGTTTCTACATTATCAGATAAGTAATAGGTATTATTTTTCAATGTTTGTACCAAATACAAATTTGATGGAGAAGTGCTGAGTCTAACTGTATTGATTGCTGCTACACCTATCAAAGAATTGAAACAGAGTGAAGAGAAAGTGGCATATATTCATTCTATTGATGTTGTATGTTATCAATAATCTGCACCTCAAGAAGTTCCCAAATTGCCTTTGTTAACTATTTATTAAATTGTTCAGAATTCACAAAGAACACCAACATGCTATTTGTATGTTGCAGATAAACTCTACCTACATTTTAATCACTGAGTTTGTATTCAGACCAGAGAGACCATGAACTAAANCAAATGGTCACATTTCAAGTTATATTCCAATACTGATATTTGTACTATGTTAGTCTCTAATGTTTTGTGGGAAACTGTGGTCCAGAATTCTAGATCCAAATCCAAGGCCAGTCAGTTGCTACTTTATGCTATTCAGCAACATAAGGGCATGCTCTAAGTGGTCTTCTATTTACAAGTTTTATTTCTGTGCTAAAATGAAGGGAGAAAAATAACCCCATGGATATTGAGACCATTAAACCATAAAGTAAAATTTGTATCTTGAAGGAAGTCACCCTCACTCATCGTTCATTTGCTCCATGGTTCAATGAATGATCTAAATAGTTCTGTAAAATTAAATTTTTATTTACTGTTGATGAAATATTTATTTATTAAAAATATAGTCATCTGCAATCAAATTTTTACTTCAGTCTCTATATTTGGAATCTGCTGATAGTTACTGGAAGCTGTTTGGGGATTGAAACACTCAGCACTATTGTATTGTGATCAATAATTAAATTTAGTGCTGACATGCATCTAGTTTATGCAACAGTCTCTGACAATCCCATCTTGCAAAATTAATCCTTTTCAATTTATTTAATAGAGGACATGAACAATAAAATAATTCAGATGAGTACCAATGTAGGATTATTTCTGGTCAATATTGCTTTATTATAAATTGGGTCCACATACTCATTAGTAAATTAACTGTCAAATCTGAAAACAGCCTTTTTTTGTTTAAAGGTAATTATTGGTACTGAAGACAAGAAGGCACTTAACCTTGCTGTACAGTTGTCCTTACCACAGTGTTTTTTATTCCAGGCTATAACTAACCCATCAAAGCTGCAGAAGAAAAATAATTAGTGATATTAAATGGATGAAAATTTAACTATTACAAAGCCATAACTGTTTAGATACAAAGAGCATAACTAGATAATAATAAGCTTTATAATTACTTGAATTACGGCTTTATTTTTTGAGATATTTTAGTTTTTGTCACCTGAAAAATCTACTGGAAAGAAAAGAAACCTTGATGTAGAAAGAGTTTATTTAGGAAACACAGGTTAAAAGTGGATGATTTTTTTTTTTCATTAAGTCTCATTAAAATGCTTCTTTTTTGGTGAGATTTGACAATTTGTAAGTTTTTTAAAAAGCTATCTTTAGAAAAAGTCTCTCTCATATGATGTTTTTCACAGTTTTCTTATTTTTCACCGTATTAATTAACTAGTTCAGTCACTGTTTGAATCCACTAAATTGTTTTAAAGAAGGAGCATTAAGCTACTCATTTTTCTCCTTTGCTTTATTATTTGTACAGAAATTTAGAAGAGTCTTGAATAGACATTATCCTGTTATATCAAAGCAGGGAGGTATAATTAATGCAATTGCATTTTAAGTATTAGTCTTCTAAACACACTTAAAAATGCAGAGTATATTGCACCTGCAGAATGACTGGATGAATGGATATCCTTTTGTATTGCATATGTTTCTACATTATCAGATAAGTAATAGGTATTATTTTTCAATGTTTGTACCAAATACAAATTTGATGGAGAAGTGCTGAGTCTAACTGTATTGATTGCTGCTACACCTATCAAAGAATTGAAACAGAGTGAAGAGAAAGTGGCATATATTCATTCTATTGATGTTGTATGTTATCAATAATCTGCACCTCAAGAAGTTCCCAAATTGCCTTTGTTAACTATTTATTAAATTGTTCAGAATTCACAAAGAACACCAACATGCTATTTGTATGTTGCAGATAAACTCTACCTACATTTTAATCACTGAGTTTGTATTCAGACCAGAGAGACCATGAACTAAATGTTAAATAATGAAAATTCAGTTTGTTAAATAATATACTATTGACTGAAATCAAGTGGTAACAGTTTATTCAGCTTACCCATTCATTCTTAGAAATAATCTGGAAAAATAGATATCCATAAAAAAGTACCTTATAGCCTCCAAAATTATTTCCATGACTGAAGGAAGCTTTAACATTTTTTCATTGTTTTACTACTAAATATAGTGGCTACATAATTGAGGTCTTTGAGAAATGTTATTTTATCATGTGGTCTGTGCAAAGCATTGCTGTTTGATCCAGGACTTGGAAACTTTGTGTTTAATTTACTCTTGTATAGTTTATAACACTTATTTCTGTTCTCTCATTTTTCTCAGCTATGAGTTTCTTGTCCCTATTAAGGTGTGGTGACTGAAAAGCTAGATGTGAGCCAAGTGTCTACAATTCAAGAAGACTGACTCTGTACTATTACATGCTCTTTACCTTCTTTTTGATTCTCTGTTGATTATACACTAGCTTAACCAAAACTCGTGATTCCAATTCATTTCCACTGTGATTTTTAACACTGCCTCAGTTCATTGTTTTGTGAGAATAAGGGAAAAGTCATATGCTAACAAGGCTTAAAATAATTTTCACTATTTGTAGTGCTCAATCACTATCAGTATCATCAGCATTGTAAGGTTTATTAAATAGCTCCCTGCTAATGATAATCTTACATATTTCTCAAAATCAGTGAAACACAGATTCTGGTCTCTTGGAATTTATCACTTAAAAGATCAGTGTGCATAAATAAATACTTATACCATTGCAATTTGTAAGAGTAAATGCAAGGGGGAAACCTGTAATACAGACTTTGTGCTGCCTTCATATTAATAGGTTTCATATTGTAAAATATGAAAGAGGGAGATTCAAATGCCCCTCCCCCATTCCATTTAGCCAGGGAAGGTGTCATTGGACTTGGTCATGAACTGCTGCTGCTGCTATTGCTAATTCACTTCAGTCGTGTCTGACTCTGTGCGATCCCATAGACGGCAGCCCACCAGGCTCTGCTGTCAATGGGACTCTCCAGGCAAGAACACTGGAGTGGGTTGCCATTTCCTTTTCCAATCTATGAAAGTGAAAGGTGAAAGTGAAGTCGATCAGTCGTGTCCAACTCTTCGCGATCCCATGGGATGCAGCCTACCAGGCTCCTCCGCCCATGGGATTTTCCAGGCAAGAGGACTGGAATGGGGTGCCATTGCTTTCTCCGTGGTCATGGACAATCATGTATAAAGCCACGGCTCTGTCCAGGCTGGAGCCACAGAACCTTCTGGTAATAGTGGAGAATGGGAAGGTGTTTGCCTGCTAAGTAGTGTTGACCCTCTTTCTCCTCTGGGCAGGTTTCCACTTGCACCATTCAGAGGTGATGAGAATCGTTTGTGTGAGCAAATCTGGAGGTCAAGCATTTTTAGGGGTAGGTTTAGTGATATCATAAAACCAAAGCTACATTCAGGCAAAAGTATAATGAAATATTGTGAAGTTCAGTTACTGTTTATAAAGCCATGCAACTAGACTTTGGACGCTTAGTGGAAGAATCAATTGGCATTCGCCATAGATGGATCATGTCATTCTCTCTGCAGTTCTCCTATGACTTTCCATTCCATGCAGCCTAAAGGACAAGTCCACACAAGTAGCAATGCTTCCCATTCTCATGTTGGTCCTTTCTATCTCCACTATTATCTCCTAAATATGCCTCCCTTCACTCACTCTGCCCCAGCTGCATTGGCCCCAACTCACTCTCCCAACATCACACCAGGGCTGCTCTTATCCTAGGGCCCTGAGCAGAGTGGCTTACCCTTTCACCTTCCACAAGTCTATGATCAACTTTCACATGTTCTATATAACACTTTTTATATAAAATATAAGCTGTATATACATATATATATATATATATATAATGTAATAAATGTAATTATGCATTCATATTAAACATAAACCCATGAGATATGGGATCTCTGCAATGGTGGACTGGTACATGCCTAACAATCAGCTCTCTGGGATTTGGGGGTGGAAGCTCTGATTTGTAACATAGGCCAGTTTCTGTGGTATAAATGTTACGTCATGTTTATTTCATGCTACCAAGCTTTAAGGAGAAATTTGCAAAATTGTTCAAAATGTAAAAGGTAGTTTTCACAAATTGGTACAGGCTGGCTTCTGCATACTACTGGGTTTTGTCCATTTTTCTGTTGAATGTGTTCTTAATATATAGAATAGTGCCTACCACTTAATAGATACTTGATAGTTATTGAAAGATTGAAGAGCCTAGGAGTTTATCTAAAAGCAGTTAGTAGAAAATGTAAATCTTGCCCTGATAGCTCTCTACTTAAAATCCTTTAGAATATAAGAATATAATATTCTTAGCAGTGTACAGAGCCTATCAAGCTTTGGTCACTGCTCATTTCTGCCACCTTTTCTCTTACCACCAGTTCCTTAATTGCATTTCATGATATTGCTAAAGAAAAAACTGTCATCATTCCTGGTCTATCTCACTTGACTTCATTCCTTTTCAACTATGAATGTGCTTCTCCAAAAGCCTGAAACACCTTCCCCATATAATCCTCCTAGTAGATACTTGGAGGCTTCCCTGGTAGCTCAGCTGGTAAAGGATCCGCCTGCAATGCAGAAGAACCCAGCTTGATTCCTAGGTCAGGAAGATCCCCTGGAGAAGGGATAGGCTCTCCATTCCAGTATTCTTGGGCTTCCCTGGTGGCTCAGACAGTAAAGAATCCACTTGCAATGTGGGAGACCTGGGTTCCCTGGGTTGGGAAGATCCTCTGGAGGAGGGCATGGCAATCCACTCCAGTATTCTTGCCTGGAGAATACCATGGACAGAGTAGCCTGGTGGGCTACGTTCCATGGAGTCTCAAAGAGTTGGACATGACTGAATGGCTTAGCACACACGGTAGACAATTAAAATTATTGCAAATGTACATACATGCGCATCACACTGTAAAGCTTTCACAGAATACTTTTTCTACTCTTTTCAAGACATAGGGAGAGTCAAACACTTCCTCATTTGTTCTTTATACATATTCCTTCCCATAGTTCCTAATTATTCCTTCCCAGGCATTTTTCTTTTTTGTACTATAGACTCAATTTTAATTTTAATTTTTGCACCTCAAAAATTTTTATTGCAAAATAATACCTACTCTTTTTTAAAAAGTGCAAAAGTGAAAGACATGTAAAAATGAAAAAGCAGAAGTATCCATTAACTCACATATATATTTGCATCAGGGATTAATGACTGTAAACTATTTGGTATCAATTCTATTGATTTTCTATTGGTAATCCTATAAATATGTTTATATCTTTATTATTAGACTGGGAGCATTTTGAGAATAGGTTGCCTTCTTTATTGTCTCAGCCCCAAACACAGCACTTGGCACACAGAAAGTCAAAATAAATGCTTGGCGTTGAGACCAAAATGGCCATGCTTGTTAAAAAGCACAGCTGCAGAGAAGATTCTGACCGTTGATATGCGGAGGTTATTCTGGAACTATTGTGGAATGACCTTCAGTAGCCAGTCTCCTTTTTTTTTTCCAGACCATAAAAGATACAGCTATAATAATACTGACTTTTAACTGTCTACTAGGCTCTCATTAGAGGAGATCTTGTCCACAAATAGTTTTAAGTATTGTTGATGAAGTGGGTTCACAACCAGATGTGACGTCTATAATGCAACGAAAGTATGTGATTCTGATACGTGCGAAAATGTCGCTATATAAAGGTACCTTGTTATACAGAAACTGTGAATCAAAATTACTGGCTGCACAATGCATAAATGAAAAAAAGTGATTATATATGCATAATTTCAAGGTTTAATTCTTAGAATTTAATGTTTTGAAGAAGAAAGAGAAGGTAGACTTGGAGCAGGATAGCTGGATTTGAATCACAGTTATAATCCTTAGTACTTATATGAGCTTGATTTAGTCCTTTGAGCAACAAATTTTTCTCTCTAGAAAAAGCAATAACAAGGTATTTAAGTATTAAAACAAGTATTGTCCTTTTAGGTTTTGTCATTGTTCTACAATTATATAGCAATTTCTTCATGCCAGACAATATCCTAAGCGTTTTATAAATATTAGTTTATTTAGTCTTTGGGATCTGTACAGATACCATCGGAGTCATGTTACAGATGAGGAAACTGAAACATGTTCAAGTTTGCCCTTTGCCACACAGAGGATAAATCATGGACAAGATTTTCAGCCCAGGTTGCCTGTGTTCTGAATCACCTTGTGATTGTTTTTGGAAGTATTTTATAAAATATAATGAGTTCTGTAAATAAAAAGTGTAATTATTATAAATTAATTTTTCGGTATCAGTGGTTTCCTTAAGTTGTTCTCCTCTACCCCCCGGCTAATAAGCTATAAACCAAACCTGAAAATAACCCTAGCTACTGTGATTTAATATTTTGTGACAATATTGTTGTTATTACAAATAATAAAATGTTATGTGAAAAGCAGAATTTATCTTTGCCCAGAAGTAAAGGGCATAAGGCAAGAATGGGTCAGTGTGGAGAAAAGTCCAAGCTGATTCATAAACCTTTAATAAAAATATGCTCTCTCAAGCTCTTGGACCTAGCTTGGGTCTGGGAATTATTTGATAGTTCCTAGAGCTGTTCATTTCCAAATTCCATTTGTATGTAAACTAAAGTGAAGCAGGCAGTCTGCAAATTTGGCCTGCATCACACTTATTGTCTCTGCTTGTCTGAGCATTTTATATTTGGGTATTTAAAGGTCTTGGGGAGCAAGTGAAAAATTTTGCTGATACTTAAGACCTAGAAAAAATCTTAATCAATGATTTACTATGATATGATGTGAGGATTTAATTCAATAGATAGCAATTAGGAGAGCCAATAGATACAAATTTCAGGAAATTCTTATAAGAATATCCAAGTGCACAGTAAAATGATGAAAGTATTTTTTCAATATGTACAAATGCAGGGTGAAACCGTGAGAGTAAACTAAGCCAAACTAGATTTATAGGATTCTGAACTCATAATGATGCTCAAGAGTTATTAAGATTCTGTTAAAAATAAAATTTAATATATTACTGTGACTTAAAAGTCCAATGGATGTTGACCATAACATAGACGTGCACTGGAAACAACAAAAAAGATAAATTCAATTGTACAAGCTTCTGATACTCATCATCTGAGGTACTACTTGAAATTATTATTATTGCACCTCAAGAAAGACAGAATCCTAAGAGGCTCAAGGAAGTGAGCCATATAAAACACCTACCCCAGAGTCCGATACAGAGTAAACACTCAATAAATAATTGGTTAATAATCATATTAATGACACCAAACATAAAAAAATCACACCACTTTGAGTGCATGAGTATATTCAGAGAAGGGATCTTACTAAATTAAGCATATTACTTAATAGTTGAGGAAAATGGAGTCCATAAAAATTAAGACTTTTTTCCTGCCTTTCATTAGGCATTACAATTCACTCAGTGCCAGTGAGGAAGCAGGCCATCTGGAGAAGAATTAGGTTTCCTAAAATGTTCTCTGAGCACAACCTGCAGATTCATTGCAGAGATAGAAATACGTTTAAGAAATAAAGCAAATTTGGCATGCTTGTGTCAATTTTTCATTCCTTGACCAGGTATTATGTCCCAGGTGACCGTTTGAACATAATTTCTTTCAGTCCTCACAATGACCTCTTGAAATGGCAACAGTTACTTTTCCCCATTTTACATATGAGGGAGCTGAAGTACAGAAAGCTGTAGTGATTTGCTTAGGTCTTATGATTCCTGGGTTGGGAATATTGCCTGGAGAAGAGAATGGCTACCCACTCAGTATTCTTGGCTGGAGAATTCCATGAAAAGAGGAGCCTGGCAGGCTATAGTGCATGGGGTTGCGAAGAGTTTGCCATAACTGAGCAAATAACACAACTAGTAAGCAGTAGAAGAAGATTTTGAGTGTAAATCTGTACATAGATCATGCTCTTAACCCATGTTCTATGCTTTAGAGAGGAAAAAGATAATCTTGGAATAATGTCATTTTATCAAGGCTATCCATATAGCTAGCACCTGAAGTCAGGTCAATATAGGTGATGTACACATTTTCTTCCAGGTAGGATGCTTGATTTCCACTTTGTTACAGTGCAATGGGAGTTTCTGTGTAAGGCCAGGACACCATTGTCATCTGCCTCTCTTCTTCCTGTACAAAACAGTGGTAATTACACTTCAGCAAGATGCTTAAAAACTTAACATTATTGTTTAAAAATGTTTAGAGTAATGACCCAAGTTTGCTCACAACAAACACATCTGGACCTGTTTCACTGAATTCCCATGATTCTTAAAAGAAACGGTCTTGTTCATAATAACTTTAACTTCTTTTTAGTTATCTTTGTCATTGACTATTTACTTGTTTTTTGCACTGACAATGTGTAAACACCTAGGCTAGGCAGTGATGGTTCTAACGCAAAATTCTCATCTTCAAAGATTTTATATTTAGGGAGATAAGACCCTTCATTGTATAAATCATAACTGTAAACAATTTACTGCATTTAGATAACTGCAGTTGTAAGTAAAATGTGAATTGTTAAAATGGAACAAACGTGATGTCTGTCTTGGCTGAGGAAAGAAATATGGGTATACTTCATTTTATTGTGTGGGGTTGGTCCAAAAGTTCATTTAAATTTTCCATAAGATATTACAGAAAAATCCAAATCAACATTATTCTGTTCTTTGAGCCAACCCAATTGAATACTTACTTCACTTTATTACGCTTCACAGATACTGCTTCTTCTTTTTTTTTTTTTTTTTAAATTGAAGGTATGTAGCAACCCTGCATATAGGAGGTTTTTTGGTGACATTTTTTAGATAGTATTTGCTCACTTTATGTCTCTATATCACATGTTGATAATCCTCACAATGAAAGTGAAAGTTGCTCTGTCCTGTCCAGCTCTTTACAACTCCAAGAATTATACAGTCCATAAAATTCTCCAGGCCAGAATACTGGAATGGGTAGCCTTTCCTTTCTCCACGGACCTTCCCAACCTAGGGATCGAACCCAGGTCTCTCACATTGCTGACGAAGTCTTTACGAGCTGAACCATAGGGGAAGCCCAAAGATACTGGAGTGGATAGCCTGTTTCTTCTCCAGAGGATCTTCTCGACCCAGGTATTAAACTGGATCTCCTGCATTGCAGGAGGATTCTTTATCAACTGAGCTATCAGGGAAGCCCAAATCCTCACAATATTTCAAACTTTTCCATTATTATTATATTTGTTAAGCTGCTGTGTGATCCTTTTCTCTTTCATGCATTGGAGAAGGAAATGGCAACCCACTCCAGTATTCTTGCCTGGAGAATCCCAGGGATGGGGGAGCCTGGTGGGCTGCAGTCTATGGGGTCACACAGAGTCGGACACGACTGAAGTGACTTAGCAGCAGCAGCAGCTGTGTGATCAGTGAATTTTGATGTTACATAATTTGGGATGTCGTGAACTGCACCCACATGAAATAGCAGGTTCAAAAGATAGACGCTAGAAATGTTCTGGCTGTTGCACTGGCTGGTTATCAGTTTATTGCTGATGTGAAGAAAGTTTTAGTAGTTTGAATAGAAGATCAAACTAGCCACAACATTCTCTTAAACCAAAGCTTAATCCACAGCAAGCTCTTAGCTTTCTTTAGTTTCGTGAAAGCTGAGGGATGTGAAGAAGCTGCATAAGAAGAGTTTGAAGCTCACAGAGGTAGGTTCATGAAGTTTTAGGGAAAAAAGCCATATTCACAACATAAAAATATAGGATGTAGCAGCAAGTGCTGATATAGAATTTGCAACAAGTTATCCATAAGTTTTAGCTAAGATGATTAATGAAATAATCATTGGCATGAAATAACAGATTTTCAATATAGATGAAACAGCCTTCCACTGGAAAAAAGATAACTACCTAGGACTTTTATAGCTAGAAAGGAGAAGTCAATGTCTGGCTTCAAAATTTCAAAGGACATGCTGACTCTCTTGTTAAGGGCTAATGCAGCCATTGATTTTAAGTTGAAGCTAATGAATGTTCATTTACAATTTTGAAGACTCTAGGGTTCTTAAGAATTATACTTAATCTAGTCTGTCTATCCTCTCTACATGGAAAAACAAAGCCTGATGACAGCATATCTGTTTATATCATGGTTACTGAATGTTTTAAATCCACTGTTGAGAAATACTACTTAAAAAAAAAAGAGTACTTTTAAAGTATTATTACTGCTTATTGACAACATGACTGGTCAACCAAGAGCTCTGAATAAAATATACAATAAGATTAGTGCTTTCATGCCTGCTAACACAATATCCATTCACGAATCAAGGACTAATTTTGACCTTCAAGTCTTAGTTAATAAATACAGTTTGTTAGGCCATAGCCACAGGGTGTTTCCTCTGATGGATCTGTCCAAAGTCAATTGAAAACCTTCTGGAAAGGATTCATCATGCTAGATGCAATTAAGAGCATTCATAATTCATGAGAAAAAAATCAAGATATGAACATTCACAGGAGTTTGGAAAAAAGTTGATTCCAACTCCCACAGATGACTTTGAAGGGCTCAAAACTGCAGAAGCAGTAGAAATACCAAGATAACTAGAATTAGAAGTGGGCTATAGAGATATGACTGAATTGCTGCAATCTCATGGTAAAACTTTTTAAGAAATGAGGAGTTGCTTCTTGTGGATGAACAAAGACAGTGGACGTTACTCCTGGTATAGATGTGAAGATTGTTGAAATGACATAAAGAATTTAGAATATTATATAAACTTAATTGATAAGGCAGCAGCAGGGTTTGAGAGGATTGACTCCAATTTTGAAAGAAGTTCTACTATGAGTAAAATGCTATCCAACAGCATTGCATGTTACAAAGAAATTATTAATGAAAGGAAACATGAGTCAATGCAGCAAACTTTGCTGTTGTCTTATTTTAAGAAATTGCCACAGCCACCCCAGCCTTAGGCAACCACCACCTTGATAAGTCAATAGCCATCACATCAAGGCAAGACCCTCCATCAGCAAAAAAGATTACAACTAGCTGAAGGCTCAAATAATGGCTAGCATTATTTTTTTTACCAAACATATTATTTTAAAATTAAGATATATACATTGTTTTTTGGAACATAATGCTATTAATGTTGACCATAACATAGACGTGCACTGGAAACAACAAAAAAGATAAATTCAATTGTACAAGCTTCTGATACTCATCATCTGAGGTACTACTTGAAATTATTATTATTGCACCTCAAGAAAGACAGAATCCTAAGAGGCTCAAGGAAGTGAGCCATATAAAACACCTACCCCAGAGTCTGATACAGAGTAAACACTCAATAAATAATTGGTTAATAATCATATTAATGACACCAAACATAAAAAAATCACACCACTTTGAGTGCATGAGTATATTCAGAGAAGGGATCTTACTAAATTAAGCATATTACTTAATAGTTGAGGAAAATGGAGTCCATAAAAATTAAGACTTTTTTCCTGCCTTTCATTAGGCATTACAATTCACTCAGTGCCAGTGAGGAAGCAGGCCATCTGGAGAAGAATTAGGTTTCCTAAAATGTTCTCTGAGCACAACCTGCAGATTCATTGCAGAGATAGAAATACGTTTAAGAAATAAAGCAAATTTGGCATGCTTGTGTCAATTTTTCATTCCTTGACCAGGTATTATGTCCCAGGTGACCGTCTGAACATAATTTCTTTCAGTCCTCACAATGACCTCTTGAAATGGCAACAGTTACTTTTCCCCATTTTACATATGAGGGAGCTGAAGTACAGAAAGCTGTAGTGATTTGCTTAGGTCTTATGATTCCTGGGTTGGGAATATTGCCTGGAGAAGAGAATGGCTACCCACTCAGTATTCTTGGCTGGAGAATTCCATGAAAAGAGGAGCCTGGCAGGCTATAGTGCATGGGGTTGCGAAGAGTTTGCCATAACTGAGCAAATAACACAACTAGTAAGCAGTAGAAGAAGATTTTGAGTGTAAATCTGTACATAGATCATGCTCTTAACCCATGTTCTATGCTTTAGAGAGGAAAAAGATAATCTTGGAATAATGTCATTTTATCAAGGCTATCCATATAGCTAGCACCTGAAGTCAGGTCAATATAGGTGATGTACACATTTTCTTCCAGGTAGGATGCTTGATTTCCACTTTGTTACAGTGCAATGGGAGTTTCTGTGTAAGGCCAGGACACCATTGTCATCTGCCTCTCTTCTTCCTGTACAAAACAGTGGTAATTACACTTCAGCAAGATGCTTAAAAACTTAACATTATTGTTTAAAAATGTTTAGAGTAATGACCCAAGTTTGCTCACAACAAACACATCTGGACCTGTTTCACTGAATTCCCATGATTCTTAAAAGAAACGGTCTTGTTCATAATAACTTTAACTTCTTTTTAGTTATCTTTGTCATTGACTATTTACTTGTTTTTTGCACTGACAATGTGTAAACACCTAGGCTAGGCAGTGATGGTTCTAACGCAAAATTCTCATCTTCAAAGATTTTATATTTAGGGAGATAAGACCCTTCATTGTATAAATCATAACTGTAAACAATTTACTGCATTTAGATAACTGCAGTTGTAAGTAAAATGTGAATTGTTAAAATGGAACAAACGTGATGTCTGTCTTGGCTGAGGAAAGAAATATGGGTATACTTCATTTTATTGTGTGGGGTTGGTCCAAAAGTTCATTTAAATTTTCCATAAGATATTACAGAAAAATCCAAATCAACATTATTCTGTTCTTTGAGCCAACCCAATTGAATACTTACTTCACTTTATTACGCTTCACAGATACTGCTTCTTCTTTTTTTTTTTTTTTTTTAAATTGAAGGTATGTAGCAACCCTGCATATAGGAGGTTTTTTGGTGACATTTTTTAGATAGTATTTGCTCACTTTATGTCTCTATATCACATGTTGATAATCCTCACAATGAAAGTGAAAGTTGCTCTGTCCTGTCCAGCTCTTTACAACTCCAAGAATTATACAGTCCATAAAATTCTCCAGGCCAGAATACTGGAATGGGTAGCCTTTCCTTTCTCCACGGACCTTCCCAACCTAGGGATCGAACCCAGGTCTCTCACATTGCTGACGAAGTCTTTACGAGCTGAACCATAGGGGAAGCCCAAAGATACTGGAGTGGATAGCCTGTTTCTTCTCCAGAGGATCTTCTCGACCCAGGTATTAAACTGGATCTCCTGCATTGCAGGAGGATTCTTTATCAACTGAGCTATCAGGGAAGCCCAAATCCTCACAATATTTCAAACTTTTCCATTATTATTATATTTGTTAAGCTGCTGTGTGATCCTTTTCTCTTTCATGCATTGGAGAAGGAAATGGCAACCCACTCCAGTATTCTTGCCTGGAGAATCCCAGGGATGGGGGAGCCTGGTGGGCTGCAGTCTATGGGGTCACACAGAGTCGGACACGACTGAAGTGACTTAGCAGCAGCAGCAGCTGTGTGATCAGTGAATTTTGATGTTACATAATTTGGGATGTCGTGAACTGCACCCACATGAAATAGCAGGTTCAAAAGATAGACGCTAGAAATGTTCTGGCTGTTGCACTGGCTGGTTATCAGTTTATTGCTGATGTGAAGAAAGTTTTAGTAGTTTGAATAGAAGATCAAACTAGCCACAACATTCTCTTAAACCAAAGCTTAATCCACAGCAAGCTCTTAGCTTTCTTTAGTTTCGTGAAAGCTGAGGGATGTGAAGAAGCTGCATAAGAAGAGTTTGAAGCTCACAGAGGTAGGTTCATGAAGTTTTAGGGAAAAAAGCCATATTCACAACATAAAAATATAGGATGTAGCAGCAAGTGCTGATATAGAATTTGCAACAAGTTATCCATAAGTTTTAGCTAAGATGATTAATGAAATAATCATTGGCATGAAATAACAGATTTTCAATATAGATGAAACAGCCTTCCACTGGAAAAAAGATAACTACCTAGGACTTTTATAGCTAGAAAGGAGAAGTCAATGTCTGGCTTCAAAATTTCAAAGGACATGCTGACTCTCTTGTTAAGGGCTAATGCAGCCATTGATTTTAAGTTGAAGCTAATGAATGTTCATTTACAATTTTGAAGACTCTAGGGTTCTTAAGAATTATACTTAATCTAGTCTGTCTATCCTCTCTACATGGAAAAACAAAGCCTGATGACAGCATATCTGTTTATATCATGGTTACTGAATGTTTTAAATCCACTGTTGAGAAATACTACTTAAAAAAAAAAGAGTACTTTTAAAGTATTATTACTGCTTATTGACAACATGACTGGTCAACCAAGAGCTCTGAATAAAATATACAATAAGATTAGTGCTTTCATGCCTGCTAACACAATATCCATTCACGAATCAAGGACTAATTTTGACCTTCAAGTCTTAGTTAATAAATACAGTTTGTTAGGCCATAGCCACAGGGTGTTTCCTCTGATGGATCTGTCCAAAGTCAATTGAAAACCTTCTGGAAAGGATTCATCATGCTAGATGCAATTAAGAGCATTCATAATTCATGAGAAAAAAATCAAGATATGAACATTCACAGGAGTTTGGAAAAAAGTTGATTCCAACTCCCACAGATGACTTTGAAGGGCTCAAAACTGCAGAAGCAGTAGAAATACCAAGATAACTAGAATTAGAAGTGGGCTATAGAGATATGACTGAATTGCTGCAATCTCATGGTAAAACTTTTTAAGAAATGAGGAGTTGCTTCTTGTGGATGAACAAAGACAGTGGACGTTACTCCTGGTATAGATGTGAAGATTGTTGAAATGACATAAAGAATTTAGAATATTATATAAACTTAATTGATAAGGCAGCAGCAGGGTTTGAGAGGATTGACTCCAATTTTGAAAGAAGTTCTACTATGAGTAAAATGCTATCCAACAGCATTGCATGTTACAAAGAAATTATTAATGAAAGGAAACATGAGTCAATGCAGCAAACTTTGCTGTTGTCTTATTTTAAGAAATTGCCACAGCCACCCCAGCCTTAGGCAACCACCACCTTGATAAGTCAATAGCCATCACATCAAGGCAAGACCCTCCATCAGCAAAAAAGATTACAACTAGCTGAAGGCTCAAATAATGGCTAGCATTATTTTTTTTACCAAACATATTATTTTAAAATTAAGATATATACATTGTTTTTTGGAACATAATGCTATTGTACCTTTAAAAGACTATGGTATAGTGTTAAGATAACTTTTATATACACTGGGAAACCAAAATATTTGTGTGATTAACTTTACTGCAATATTTGTTTTATTACAATGGTTTTGAACCAAACCTTCAATATCTCCTGCATACTGTTAATTACAAGACACAAATTGGTATTTTGCTAAATAAAGGCAAAACACCATATATTTTAAGAAAATATTGGAGTATAGTCAACTGACAATGTTGTTTTACTTTCAGGTATACAGCAAAATGAATCAGTTATATGTATACACATATCCACTATTTTTAGATTCTTTTCCCATATAGGCCATAACAAAGCATTGGTAGAGTTCCCTGTGCTATAAAGTTTTTATTAGTTACCTATTTTATATATATATTAGTACATATATGTCAGTCACAATATACATATTAAAAAAGAAGAATATCATGTTAGATTGTTCTAAGTGTCAGACTTTATTTTTTGGTGCTCCAAAATCACTGCAGATGGTGATTGCAGCCATGAAATTAAAAGAGACTTATTACTCCTTGGAAGGAAAGTTATGACCAACCTAGACAGCATATTAAAAAGCAGAGGCATTACTTTGCCAACAAAGGTCTGTCTAGTCAAGGCTATGGTTTTACCAGTGGTCATGTGTGGATGTGAGAGTTGGACTGTGAAGAAAGCTGAGCACAGAAGAATTGATGCTTTTGAACTGTGGTGTTGGAGAAGACTCTTGAGAGTCCCTTGGACTGCAAGGAGATCCAACCAGTCTATTCTCAAGGAGATCAGTCTTGGGTGTTCTTTGGAAGGAATGATGCTAAAGCTGAAACTCCAGTACTTTGGCCACTTCATGCAAAGAGGTGACTCACTGGAAAAATACTCTGATGCTGGGAGGGATTGGGGGCAAGAGGAGAAGGGGACAACAGAGAATGAGATGGCTGGATGGCATCACTGACTCGATGGACATGAGTTTGAGTGAACTCCAGGAGTTGGTGATAGACAAGGAGGCCTGGCGTGCTGCAATTCATGGGGTCGCAAAGAGTCAGACACGACTGAGTGACTGAACTGAACTGCATATACTGAAACTATACTATGTGTTTGAAAAAGAGTCACCAACCTAGAATGTCTCATCAGGACAGGGCCATTCACTGTAAAATGGGTGATACATCAACCAATGAAATTTTTGTTTTGCAGTGAGGTGGTGGGAAAAAATTGAGAACTGAAGGAATTTTCAACTCTGTCTAATATTCATAAACAACCACCAAGATCTTGCTTAAGGTTAAGCTTGACAAAAGAAAGAGATTATCAATAGGAGAAAAGAATATTATACATAGCTAGTGCAACTTTTTAACAGGTTCTGAGAACATTTTAGTTCTAAATATTTGTTTTTCCAGAAATTTAAATAAATTCTCTACAAGGATGATTTTACTATAAACAAGTTACTAGGTTTTGCACTGTTACTCTAATTTGGGATCTTATTTATTGTAGAAACACCTTAAAAATAATTGGTTCAATTAACCCAATTCTGATATATATGGAACAAAATAGCAACCTAGATTACACATTTAATTCTACATTCTTGGAGATGGCAGTTAGGCCTTATACTTAGACCTTCATTTATTCCCATTGTCTTCTAACTAATTCAAAGAAGTAACATAATTTGAAGATCATGATCTCTTGTGCATTGCTGCCAAATTATATCTCTTAGTTGGCAACCATTGTACTTATCGTTTCCAACATGAAAATGTGCTATTAATTAGATCACTGAATCAACTCCCCTGTTGAGAAAGAAAATGATCCCCGGGGAATTCAAAGAAAACTAACCTGACAGCAGAGCACATTTAATATAGGAATCCATTTCCAAGGGAGACTATGGACCAACCCCACCGTGGCGGCCCTTTTCTGGGATCTTAGAAAGGTTGCCATTATTTGTGAAAGTTCTAGGTGCATGCATACTAAAAAGGACCAGGAGAGAGACTTGCATCCTTACAATTTTGTATAAATCTCTGTCATTGCATTTAGCGCATTATATAATCATTCTTATTTTCCTATCTACTAGCTTCCAAGAAGGCAAAAACTGAATCATATTCATGTCTGTATTTCAGCCTGTGACACAATGTCTAGCATATTTTAAGGGTTTATTATGTGTTTGTAATGAAAACCTGATTTTCTTATAATGTTTTCAGCCTTCTATTTCTATCTAAATAAATCACTGCTTAGAATCAGTTTCTGCATGTGAGATAATACATATTGCTCCTGACTGCACTGTCATTTTTCTGAGTCTCAGAATTTGTAACATCTTATTTCTATATAAAATAGATTTTAAAATTCATATTCTATAATATGTGCTCTATAACACACAGAGGAGAATGATTGCATACTCTAAGAATAATATTTAATCCAAGAATATTTCTACAGGGGCAATAGTCTTTAATTTCATCTATAACACCAAAGTCAAGATATGATTAGATCATCCGAAGGCAACTTTTCCTCAACTGCAAATATACCAGGTATGTCTCTTTTAATATTACCATAGAACATTCTTGTTATAGAAAAGAAGATGGGAGTTCTGTGAGCCTTATAGGAAGGGTTAAAACAGTCATTAAAATTAAAAAATGAGGGCAATGGCTAAATTCCAAGCCAATAAAAAAGTTACAGGCTCTGCATGATTTTTAATGACTATATGGTAGAGGCTATTCAATTATGGTAATTTTAATATATTTGGTATTCAAGCTCCTTTGCTTTTTAAATAATTATCAGAAACTAACATCAGTTGAGCATTGCATGGTGTTTCATTTCAGGATTTTGAATGTATTTCTCCCTTCAAAATTTCAAATATTTTCTGATTTTTAACTACCAGTGAAGGTCTACGAATTCTAATTTCCGATTGGTACAGTATCCTTGATTTAGATTTGAAATTATTATTTGAGTACACTAGTTTCAGGTAAATCATGATTATATCTGTTTTAAAGAGGTGACAGTAAAGCCCCTAAAGATAACAGAGCTAGTAATAGAAGAGAAATTAGATATTGTGGGAAATTTTTTCCTATTCTCTCTTTTTTTTTCATCTGACAGTTGATACTCAGTGAAGTTCATCTCTTCATCAACCTACCCTACCTTTCTCTTCAGCCTCAAAAGTCCTTTTTTTCCCATCTATTCAAATATCTGTAGTATTTGATGCCAGGCTCTTTCTACTTATTCCATTTCAATCCCTTAGATCTTTATAGTCTTCCTTTTAATTAAACTAGAAAACAAGAGAGAATGGAGTTTGTGTTTTATAATTTATATTCCATTATCAAAGATTTAGAAATATTTGTAACAAAAGTCCTAGACTTTTAAAATTCCTAACAGTATAATACTTTATGTAATGGAAGTCAAATGAAGATGATTAATATAGTGATAATTCAATTGTTATCCATCAACTCCTTGCTGCTGCTGCTAAGTCACTTCAGTCGTGTCCGACTCTGTGTGACCCCATAGACGGCAGCCCACCAGGCTCCCCCATCCCTGGGATTCTCCAGGCAAGAATACTGGAGTGGGTTGCCATTTCCTTCTCCAAAGCATGAAAGAGAAAAGTGAAAGTGAAGTCACTCAGTCTGTCCGACTGTTAGCGACCCCATGGACTGCAGCCCACCAGGCTCCTCCGTCCATTGGATTTTCCAGGCAAGAGTACTGGGGTGGGGTGCCACTGCCTTCCCCCATCAACTCCTTAGGTATGTGTTATATCATATTGTAGTTTTGAATATAAAATTTAAAGAACTGAAAGCACTCATAAATTTTCTTAGAAGCTTCATGTGATTTTTTTTACATTGATTGGAACAAAAGGAGAAACATGAAGCCACTTCAGAATGTTATTAAAATATTAATCCCTAGAATAATATAGCTAGTAAAATCTTCATAGTCTATAAAACTACTTATGTGGTTTAGTCGCTAAGTTGTGCCTGACTCTTTGTGACACCATGGATTGTAACCCACCAGGCTCTTCTGTCTATCAGATTCCCCAGGCAAGAATACTAGAGTGGGTTGTCATTTCCTTCTCTAGGGGATCTTCCCCTCCAAGGGATTGAACCTGGGTCTCCTACATTGCACGTGGATTCTTTACCAACTTAGCCACTCATATCATGCTGAGAAAAAATACCTGATGTGATTTCATGTAAGTCTATAATAAACAGCCATTAAGGTTCATAAGAAATATAAAGTCTACCCTGACATTAGTGAAACTGATACTCGCTTAGCTGTGTCTGACTCTTTGTGACCCATGGACTCTAGCCTACCAGGCTCCTCTGCTCATGGTATTCTCTAGGCAAGAATACTAGAGTAGATTGCTATTCTGTTCTCCAGGGAATCTTTCTGACCTAGTCATTGAACCTGGGTCTCCTGCAATGCAGGCAGATTCTTTACCATCTGAGCCACCAAAAAAGGAAAGAAAACTTACTGGGTTTGGGTGTGACAGTGTCTTTGCATGTACAAATACACACACACCACTGGAAACTGCTATGTTCCACATGTGTTCACTAGGCTGTGTTTTGTCAGGAAAATCACTGAAAGGGTAATAAATCCTCACTAGAATCTTCAAGTTCTTGGTTCTGATAATCAGATTAGCAGATCCAGACACTGGGTTAGGAAGAGTTCCAGAAATGTTTAGTCTAAGTGCAACTAACTAGGATTAAACAAAATCAAAGAGAGGGTTCTATCATCCAGGATGCCTACATGTTCGTACTAACCAAGAAAAAAAAATGTGACCATGACTAGAACACTGAATTCTCTTAACCTGTTGGCAAGTTCACATAGAGTTCAAATCACAACTAGGAGATATATGAACTTGCAAGATAATTTTAGTTGGATCATCTTAACCTCTAGTTTGATAGTCCCATTATGTAATCATGACATGCCAAAGATAATCACAAGTTGGATAATGTTAAAGATATGCTGACATAATCTTGATAGTTCTTTTAAGAATACATATTATCACAACCCCTCCGTTCAAAATAATGTTTTCTTTAGCATGACAGACGCTGCCTATGCCCAGCTCATTGTGCCTAGGATCTTACCTATTCAAGAATCCTTACTGGCTTCCAGCTACAGTGTGTTGGGAGGTCTGATCTGAAGCTCTTCCTCTGGCTTGGCATGCTGGAAAATGAAAAGGAAAGTGAAGTCGCTCAGTCGTGTCTGATTCTTTGCAACCCCATGGACTACAGCCTACCGGGCTCCTCCATCCATGGGATTTTGCAGGCAAAGGTACTGGAATGGGTTGCCATTTCCTTCTCCAGAGGATCTTCCTGATCCAGGAATCGAACCCAGGTCTCCTGCGTTGCAGGCAGATGCTTTATCCTCTAAGCCAAAGTACCAAGGAAATAATATTCCTCAACCCATGACTGATGTAGCATCTTCTCTGTCTCATATATTTGATAACTCTGAGATATGTGTGCTTATTTATACTGTTTGCCATGACTTTATCTTATGGTTAAATTTCCTTGGTTTTCATGATGCTCAATTTAGTTCTGTTTTCTATGTTGCTCCATTTATTGACTGCCTTACCTCTCTGTTTCACTCCACAACTTCCTGTTATCAGTGCCAATGTTTCCCAAATACAGTCCTTGCACTTAAATATTTGTTTATAGCCTGCTTCTAAACAATCTAAGTCACCTTGAAAAGATGACACATATTTAAATGTATATTGTTGTGAATACCCAATTGGTTATATTTTTTCAGGTGTTCATTCTGGTCATCTCAGTGCCTCAATGTGCAGTTTATAAGCTTACTGTTTAGAGTAGTTTTGCTTCTATAAATATGTGATCTACTTCAAACTTGTAGATTTTTCCTTAATTAATTCTTAGGTAATGACAATCATTCTAATTCTGACAAAAGTTTACTGCCAACCCCTTATGCTTACTGCATTTCTTTTTTTTTTCTTTTTTTCACACTCAGAGTCCCAGTTGTGGTTCCACTTCCAAGAAAAGGAGGACTGCCCTATTTTATAGCAGCCTATTCTATCCTATGTAGCCTTGGTAGTAGGTTTCTAAATAGCTTTCTACCTGATACACATTATTTACAACACAAACCCTCATCAAGTGGGCCTGCCTCAATATTTTACTCCTTAAGTGCTTTTCTACCCCATTCCCTAATAATTGATCTTCTGTTCTTTATCTTTTTTCCACTAAAATTCAGATATTCTGATCTCCCATCTTCAAATTTCCAAAAGCCTTCCTTCCATCTCATAAATTACCTGCTTTGCCTTTATTAATCCCATAGCAATATGTCATTTGAATACTTTTCATCAATCACTTGATGAAATATTGGACCTATAAGCAAAAATAATTTGTAGGACAAGTAAATTATTCTTCTTTAAACAAACAAATAATAGTAGAAATGTCTTTTTCGATAAATGGTTTTGCAGCATTTTTAACAGTATTAACAAAGTAATGTTAAATTTTCTTTGTTTTTTGNGTCATTTGAATACTTTTCATCAATCACTTGATGAAATATTGGACCTATAAGAAAAAATAATTTGTAGGACAAGTAAATTATTCTTCTTTAAACAAACAAATAATAGTAGAAATGTCTTTTTCGATAAATGGTTTTGCAGCATTTTTAACAGTATTAACAAAGTAATGTTAAATTTTCTTTGTTTTTTGTATGCTTAGTTGCTCAGTCAGGTCCAATTCTTTGCAACTCATTGGATCATAGCCACCAGGCTCCACTGTCCATGGAATTTTTCAGGCAAGAATACTGGAGTGGGTTGCCATTTCGTTCTCCAAGGGAAGTTTCTTTAGGAGTTTATAAATCTACCTTGATTGTATTGAAAACTGCTTCCTTCAATGAAGCTGCTACCTACTCTCTTGTTTGAGTCTGCAGTGCTACAAAACAATAGCCTTAACCCAGGTGTCGTGTTTAAAAACTCCCATTCATCTTAGTGGGAATTTAATTTTAAACTTACTTGTAACTGTTTAGAGATTTGCACTCCTAGGTCACCTGTCCAATATGCCAATACTTTACTCGAAGAACTGAAGCTTAATTATAAGCATCCTTGGTGTTAATTGTCCTTATATAATATTGAGTCTTTATTCTCAGAAAAAAAAAGGCTTTCTGATTGGCTACTTCAGAAAGTCTAATAGAGAAAAAAATTGTTGAAGATTAAAAATAATCATAAATAATATTTCAGCTGATTATTTAAAATGTTATTTCTGGCAATTACACTACTTTTAAGAAGAAAATAAATGATAAAATTCTACTTTATTCTTGACAGAAACTCTTATGAAAACCTTGTCATCTTCATTAACACTGCACACACACGTGCATGTTCACACACACACCAGTGTCATGCTTATACATGAGTAAAGAGTAGACGTTTTCTTCAACTCAGGAGCTATATTGGTTATCACCTTCGCCCAAAGAAGTTAGTCAAGAGTGAAATTCTAGATACAAATATGGAAAAGGAATGACATCGTTATTTTCAATTAGTACATAGAAACATCAAAATAGCTAAAATAACAACCACTATTAAATCTTCAGCATCTTTTCCATAAACTAACTACAACAGTTGAAAAAATTTTAAATAACACATTTTTTAATTTGTATGTACTATCAGCATAGTTAATTTTTTAGACAGTGTTGTAGTGCCATTTATTTAGGTTAATTTAATTTGTAGCACCTATATCTATATCATAGAGGGAATTTGTTATATCTCTTCCTTTTTTCCATTTTTCTGGAGGTCACTATATGTTTATAAATAATAATGTTTACTAGATCTACTTTTGATTGATCTCTCTTAGATATTATTGATTGCTATGTGCTATAATGGATAATGATGATTTGTAACACCTCCACTTTCTTTTCTACATTCTACCAATGAGAATAGCACCATTATTTTTTGGTAAGAGTTTCCCACTTCAGTTTCAAACAGTTTACACATGTGTGTGAGTGTGCATGTGCGTGTTCATTCAAAAGGAGCAGCACACGTTGACTTCCTAAGGTAGTACCTGCCATAGTCTCCCTATTCTTAACTTTTTACATTTGCGCTTCTGTCATCTCTTCACATGTTTTACGTTGTTAACTCTAATGTCAATTAAATGTACCAATGCAGGAGACGGGGTTAGATCCCTGCATCAGAAGGATCTCCTGGAGTAGGACATGGCAACCCACTCCTATATTCTTGCCTGAAAAATGCCATGGGGAGAGGAGCCTGGCAGGTCGCAGAAGAGTCAGATATGACTTAGGGACAACAACTCAAAAACTACTTTACACAGAATTACTTGGACATAGGTTCACATATACACGTGTATTGTGTCATTACTAGCAGGGTAATCTACCATATTGTTGGTAATTATTTCTGATAGTAATATTTCACAAGACTTTTTTTCATTTGAAGGAATCTATTAAACAATAGTTTTTTTACTTCAAACTTTATTATTTCTATTTCTAGAGGTTTGATTGGACTCTTTTTATGTAATCCATGTATCTACGTAATGTGTCCAATCTTTCTTAGAAATACTATTGAATATATGGAATACAGATTTAGCATTTTTAAAATATCCTTGCCTACTAACTATACACTCTGTGTCATTTCAAAGGCAGTTTTGGTTGTATAATTTTTGTGCTTACTATATTGTGTTTTTCTTCTTTGCATGCCTAGTAATTTGTTATTGGATATATGGTACATATTGTAATTTTTACCTTTTATGTGATATATGTATACACATATATATTTACATATGTTACATATATAAATTTATTTTACATATAAATATATATTTCATATCTATTACATATAGTGTACTATATTTATATAGTCAAACTACATAAAATATATACATGTATATATATTTTATGTGGTATACATGTATACCACAAAAAGGTAAAAACTACATCTGCTGTCTATCATATATATATATGTATATATATACATTTCAGCTCGCTTAGACTTTGTTCTGGGATGTAGTTATTGGAAACAATTTGATCCTTTTAGGTATTGCTTTAATCTTTGTAGGCAGGGCCAAGTGAGGTATGGTATTAGAATAATAATTAACTACATCAAAGCACATATTGTTGATACAAGAAATGGCTAAGACAGAAAAGGTTATATGAGTCAGCAGGGGCTTCAACTCAAGTGTCTCTCTCATAGAGAAGAAATCAGTTTCATGTTAAAAAGTATCTCAGGTGACAGCTATGATATTCTCAATGGCGGTCAAGATCCTTTACGTTTCCCACTACTTCCATGAACTCCACACCACTGCCCTGCTTCTCGTCTTTGTCAATCATGGCAAAAGTCACATTCAAGTTTTTTCATTGGAAGTTGTCCCTTAGCTCCATGGGCCAAAAAATACAGTTGCTTCAAATCAGAGACATTATTCTTCATCCACTTTGTGACAGTTGACTTCACATACAAGTTTTTCACTGGACTGTTAAAAAGCCTTGTCTTCAAAACATGTCTCACAGAGATCATATGATCCATGTCTTCTGTGCATAACATACTTGCAGTAAGTTTGGTCAAGACTGGACGTGGCTATTATTTTTCTGATTCTGCCAGCCTCAAGGGAAATCTGGAACAAGTACAGCAACCTAATTGGATGCAGCAATCTTGCAGTCATTAACCATGAATAGAAGCTCCAACAGATTATCATTGGTTTTCCACAAACAATGTGAACAATGTAAACATCTTCCTCTCTGTTCGTACTTTCACCCATTTCCATACCTATCTCCTAGCTGAAGAATTTTTTCAGTCAATACTTTGCCTAATTCCATTCCCAACATTTTCTGAGATAATTTCTGGTAGCAGCTACAGGAAAAGATTTGGATATTTGGCATTTTGATCACTTATGTTGGCATTATTTCACTCAGGTGACACTGCTTTTGACATAGGCAAAACCAAAGTCACACCACATGCTAAATTATTAATTGCTTTATGCTGTTACCCTACCATTTCCTGTTGTTTATCACTTGACTGTGTATTTGTTGTTCATTGTATTCAAAAAGCATACAACTGTGATATCTTTTTTGCTTTAGTTTTTTTGATGCTTTGAATTAAGTTTACCCTTAGAGAAAAGTTACAAAAAATGTATGGAGAATCTTTGTACACCCTTCACCCAGCTTACCCTATTGTTAACATCTTACATACTCATAGTATAATCATCAAAATGAAGAAATGAACATCGGTATATTATTCAGATATATTACCTTTATTAAACAAGTTCTTTGGGTTTCATAACGCCTTTCTTTTTTATGCATTTTTAGCTTACCAAAGAATTCCCTGATGCAAATTTTAGGACTTCCAATTGTTAAGAATATAAAATTCCTGAAATTCCCTCTCTGTTTCCCCTTAGAAGCCTGTCTCTTTTATCTCGCATTTGGACTAAGATCTCCCTAAGTCTGGGAACAGGGCTTCCCAGGTAGCAAACTGGTAAAGAATCTGCCTGCCAATGCAGGAAATTCAAGAGACTCAGTTTCAATCCCTGGGTCGGGAAGATCCCCTAGAGGTGGGCATGAAAACCCGCTCCAGTGTTATTGCCTAGAGAATCCCATGGCAGAGGAGCCTGGTGGGCTAGAGTCTGAGGACACAACTGAATGACTGAGCACACACACACACACACACACACACACACACACACACACACACACAAGTTTGGGTACATCTGTCACTCGCAACTTCTCTTTATTGCTCTCCAAATTTTTACCTATTGTTTCCTGACTATTAGATTATCCTTTTTTATATTTTCACCTTTATTTAGGTAGGACAAATCTTAAATGGTGTCAGAAGAAAGAATGTGGGAGATAAACTAATATTTCACGTCTGAAACTATAGTTATTTCTAACTTCACATTTGAATTATAATTTGGCTGGGTATGTAATTCTAAGTTGTTATTTATTTCCCACAGAACAGTGAAGCTTTGTTTTCCTTCTCCCGGTATCTGTTGCAAGATGATAACTCTGATGACATCCTGATTCTCATGAAGAGATCTGTTTTTTTCTGAAAGTATTTAATTTTTTTTACTCTCTATTTCTAAAATTAATAATCATATATCAAGTTCTGATTCTTTTTCATTAGTCATGCTGGACACTTCCAATTTAAAGTCTTGTGCCCTTTGGCTGTGAGAAATTCTCTAATTGTTATTTAATCATTTCTTCTTATTTTTAGTGCTAAATGATTACAGAATTCTTGGATTAATCCTCTATTTCTTTAAAATATTTTTTCTCATATTTTATGAGTTTATGTTTTTGTTCAACTTCTTGACTATTAATTTTCTCCTCAAACTCATCTATAAGATTGTTTTTATTTTTGTAATCAAATTCTTGTTCCCTAACATGTCTTCTTTTTCCTCTATGATTTCTCTACTTTTAACAGCATCATGCCTTTTTTTTACTGCTTATAATAGTGTCTAAATCTTCCTGATTATACTGCTTAGCTTAAAAGAAAATCTTGTATTCATTGAGCTATCTCTGTTTCCTCTGAAATTTCATTTTGTAGAATTTCATCAAATATCTGGTAATGCTTAGTAGAGTATTCATATTTAAGAGTGAAATGAGAGAAAACCTGCTCATCCCCTGGCAGACTCCACTACGTGGAGAGTTGTCAATGAGTCAGCCACTGGGTCTCCCACAGTCCAAAATGGAAATGCTTCTGCTGGATGAGCTCCAGATGCACACCAGCTGCCCTAGTTTCCACAGGGAGTTTGCTCATGTCCTTTAAGTAGCACATTAGTTTTGTTCTTATTGTCCCCATCCCCCCCNGTGCTGCGATTCATGGGGTCGCAAAGAGTCGGACATGACTGAACGACTGAACTGAACTGAACTGAACTGAGTGTATATACGTCAATGCTACTCTCCCAGTTCATCCCACCCTCCCCATCTTCCCCTGTGTCTACAGGTCCATTCTCTATGTCTGTGTCTCTATTCCTGCCCTACAAATAGGTTCATCCGCACCATTTTTCTAGATTCCATATGAATGCGTTAATACACAGAGGTTTCCCAGGCTTGTTGTCCCTCTAGTATCTCTGGGGTTGTTGCCAAAACCAAATTAACACTGAGCAATTTCAATTTTAGAGATGAAAGGAAGATTGGACACCAATAAAATCTGTCTCATAAAAACACGGTTGCTTTTCTGAGCTGAGGAAGTTTAATTATTGTTGCTTTTCTCAGAGTTTGCAGCCTGATTGTGATTATCCTTAGTAAATTAGAGCAAATATCTTCCTTTCCTCGAAAATGAGTCCTTTCCCTCTTCTCTTATTCATCATCCACTTCCAGCCCTTCTCCCCTTCTCCAGCAAGTTCTCCCCTCCCATCAGAGTCAAGCTCAATTAATTCTTGACACTATACTATGGGCCTTTTTCATCATTCCTCCCCATAACAGATCACCCCTTTCATAAACTCTAATGCATACCAATAACCATATCTTATTCTTTTTTCTTATAGAAAGATTATCTCTTATCTATGGCAGTGTTGCCAAATAAAATAACAGATAACCTGCAAGGGGCTGAGTTGTGTCCTCCAAAAAGATATGTTGAAATCCTAACCTCTGGTGCTTTTTAATGTGACTTTATTTTTAAATAGAGTCTTTGCAGATGTAATCAAGTTAAAAATGAAGTCATTGAGTGGGCCCTCACCCAGTAGGCTCGGTGTCCTTGGAAGGAGAGGAGAAGACATATACAGGGAGAATAACATGTAAAGACTGAGGCAGAAAATGGAGCGATGCATCCACAAACCAAGGATCTGGGGCTATTACCTGAAGCTACAAGAGAGAGGCCTGGAATCAACTCCCCCGCAGAAAGAATAAGCCCTGCTGATGCTCTGAACTCAGATTCTAGCTCCAGAACTGCAAGCAAATCGGTTTCCGTAATATTAAGCCACCAGGTCTGCGGTCTTTTGTCATGGCAGCCCTATGAACACCATCCACCTGCAACCCTTTCTTTCCCTGTATCGCCAGGTTGTCTATCTCTAAGTCCATGCCTAATCCTTAATTTGTTTTTTAGAAAAATTTCTTAGAGTAGAAACTGTATCTTGATCTTCTTACTTATAGAGAGATTATCTCTTAGCTATGGTAGGGTGCCCAAAGATACCCAGTTAACTGGGCATCCTGTATTTTTATTTGCTAAATTGGGCAACCTTAATTTATGCTTAAGAAATGAAGGTGCAGTCGCTTAGTCATGTCCGACTCTTTGCGACCCTGTGGACTGTAACCTACTAGGCTTCTCCGTCCATGGGATTCTCCAGGCAAGAATACTGGAGTGGATTGCCATTTCCTTCTCCAGNAGGAAGGAAGGAAGGAAGGAAGGAAGGAAGGAAGGAAGGAAGGTGAAGTCGCTCAGTCGTGTCCGACTCTTTGCCACCCCATGGACTGTAACCTACTAGGCTTCTCCGTCCATGGGATTCTCCAGGCAAGAATACTGGAGTGGATTGCCATTTCCTTCTCCAGGGATCTTCCCGACCCAGGGATTGAACCCGGGTCTTCCGCATTGGAGGCAGACGCTTTAACCTCTGAGCCACCAGGGAAGCAAGACTGAAGTGGGATCTTATTTGTCTTACTTCATGAACTGCCAGTCATCTATCCGTTTTCCACTTTGCAGAATGTGTGGGAAATTTTTATCCACTCACAGACCTACCTACCATTTTTATAAGTTATGGGTTTATGATCTTAAAATTGTATATTGTTGTTCAGTCACTAAGTAGTTTTCAACTCTTTGCTGCCCTACAGACTATAGCCTGCCAGGCTCCTCTGTCCCTGGGATTTCTCAGGCAAGAATACCAAAGTGGGTTGCCATTTCCTTCTACAATTACCTGGAATCTCTCCCTATTTTAAAGTCAGTTGATTATTATACTTTAGTTCCATATGCAAAGTCCCTTCACAGAAGTTCCTAGATTAACATTTGACTGAATAACCAATGGACAGAAATCTTGGTGTATGGGGCAGGAGTAGGGGAGGGTGCCTTTAGAGTTTTTCTAACCTAACCTCTGCACTGGGGAGAATGAGTTTTAAGTTTCTAGTTTGGGTGGTAGCCCTTAATTGGCTTCCTCAGTACCTGTACTTGAAGAATTTTTCATTTAAAACATACTCTCAGCAGCACAACACAAGGAAGACCCAGACAAATGTGTAATTTTAACTCTCATATAGATTACTGTCACTATCCCTGAATCCTTATCTGCTTTGTTCTTTTTAAACTAGGACAACGAAGCTACAATAGAAAGCTAAGAAAAGAAACAAACAAGCAAACAAAGTTTTTAAAAATTTTCTTTGGACTATAGTTGCTTTTATGGGCTTCCTGGTGGCTCAGTGGTAAAGAATCCGCCTGCCAATTCAGGAGACGCAGGATTGACTCCTGGGTTGGGAAGATGCCCTGGAGGAGGAAGTGGCAACCCACTGCAGTTTTCTTGCCTGGAGAGTCCCATGGACAGGGGAATCTGACAGGCTGCAGTGCATAGGGTCACAAAGAGTTAGACACAGCTGAGTATGCATGCACTATAGTTGCTTTACAATATGTTAGTTTCTGCTGTACAGGAGAGTGAATCAGCTATCTGTATGCATATATCCCCTTTTTGATGGATTTCCTTTTCATTTAAGTCACCATAGAACACTGAGTAGAGTTCTCTGACTATATATACAGTAGGTTTTCATTAGTTACTAGTTATCTCTTTTATATATAGCAGTGTATATATAATCCCAATCTCCCAGTTCACCCCACCCTTCTAAATTTACTAGCCATTTCAATAGCTTTCCCTCATCTGAAACCTCTCCTGAAATTCCTTTGCTTTGTATAATTAAAGGCCATATCCCAAGTTGAAAGCACTCCCAGAGAAAATCCAATTGGAAAGGGAAAAAAAAAAAAATGATGTGGGTACCAAATTTTAAATCTTCTAGTATCCCATAATCTAACAGCCCCAAAGACTACGAACAGCTGTTAGAGAATGTTCTACTACCCTTTTCACTCAAATATAAGTATTCTACTCCCACCACTCAATCTTCTAACTTTGATAGTCAGTACTTCTCTTTCTTTCTCTGCTCCATCGAGTTCCCTCCTTGGAGTGGATGGACTGGCAGAATGGAGGATGAAGAAGGGTGCATGAAAACAAAACAAAAGACTATAGGAACCAATATTGTATTATTGATATGTGCTTTCTTATCTACATAGTTATATAGATGCCATTAAAAATTAGATACATAAAGAAAAAGGCATGTCTTTGGAATACCTTTGGAATTCAAGATTATACCTCTCTGTGTCTCTGTCTCTGTCTATCTATCTCTGTGTTTGTAAATTAGCATTCTGTCTACAGACGTTTCTGTAAGCCCAGTAAAACAACATAATCTGGTTGGCTTTTGGAAAGTCTAAATAAACTGCTTTCTGTAAACCAGATATTGTATTTGGTAAACATATTAAAAAAGGCTTTGCTTTCTTGAAAAACAGCACTTTTGCTTTTCACAGAGAAAGAATCTAGCCAAGAAACCTGCCCCCATGCCATGACACAACTCTCTGTGTGGACATGAAATTGCTATCTGCTGGATGTTTTTAACAGGGCTAATTAAGTTCATTCACAAATCCTTTTTATTAAAGATTTCACACAGAAATATCTCTAAACATGCAATAGGACACTACTATTGAAAAGTCTTTGTTTCTAATCATAATACCAGGGTGATAATTAAAGACACTAGAAAGTGCCCTCATGCGGGTAAGGATTAAGAACACTCACATTATCTGCTGAAACCCTGCAAGGGGACATATCTGGGTAGCAGCACTCCACCAGCATGGATCCTAGAAATATATATATATATATAGCATTCTGAAGTCCAATTTTTGTTAATGTTCTTCAGAATATAAATGAAAACAGATTATGTGATAGAGCCTTCCTTTGAACAACCCTTCTGTTTTAATTACTAATTTCTCATAAAAATCCATCCTTTAGGTGTTTAAGCCAATCCTTTTTATTATTATTATTTTTAAAGTGTTGTGCATGTACTAGGCTATGTTAAAATACTTCTCTTTGGAGAACTGCCATTGAAAAAAATTAGAGTGTTAAAATACATGGATACATTATAACAAAGCCATTTCTGAAAGATTAAGAGTTAGGAAAGTAAAATATATTTACTTTAAATCTGTTATTTTATTTTACATACCTATTTTAAAGTGTCCTTTTCTTCAACTTTTGAATAGAGAAATTTTGTTTTGATACTGAAGAGTTTCAGACCAGGCATTTCCTTCTGTTTTCTGTGAAATAAATTTAAAAGTACATTAGCAGTGCATATGGATTTAGTCAAGGAATCAAGATGTGAAGCTTTGAACATATTTCTCCAAAGGTAGACTCTTCAAATGATGACTATGAAAGTAATTGATTCCAGCCAAACACACTTCCACGTATTGTTAACAGTGCTATGTGCTTCAACTCATTTAACCGCTTTTTAATTCAATAGTTATTCAGATTTAATAGAGCCATTTCTTCATCATTTTGCATTTAGTGATAAACGGTGCCAGAATTTATGATAACTTAAACTGCAAAGGACCATGTTAAAGTTATCTTAAGGGTTTCACATAAAAGGAATCCACACCTATTTTGTTCAGAACAGCCACCTGAAAGTTCACGTGGCGAAAAGAGCTTCTTACTGAGCATAAACTATGAAATCTTTTTGAAAGTTAAGTTTTAATTATACTTTTCCCTCACCACTTACCATTGGCGGTGGCCCTCCAGCTGCGGGAATGGCAAGGCAGATGCTTTAAACTAGGGGTTCTTTCTTGTTTTAATATTGATTTAACAAGTGGAAGAACATTCAGGTTGAAGCTTTGATGAATATCCTTACATAACAAGCTACCAGATACAGGGGGCAACTTTTAAAAAGTTTGGAGAAGAGATGAGGCATCAAGGGGCTATGGAAGAGATAAATTGGGCAGGGCCAAGTGGTAGGAGAGAGGGGAGTTGTAGTTGGACAGCCCTGCCAATTACTAACCCTATTATCCTTTCTCCTTCTTGCTAATGCACTGGCTTAACAGCTACCACAAAGGGAGATGTGGGGCTGAATTCACAGGGCCTCTCCTTTCCCTCCTTCCCATAGGCACATTTTGAAAATGAAAAAAAAAATAATAATAATAAAGTGATTCCTTGACTAAAGTATCAGAGATGGTTTGCAGCCATTAATTCTACCATTTTCCAGACATGTTAAAGTGTATAAACTAGCTTAATTAGGTTTTTTTTTTTTCCTCCTTGCTCATCTCTACTCCCAGACAGGCAAGCTGGGCTGGTTAGTCAGGACAGAGATCAGGACAAAACTATGCAAATGAAAAACTCTGTCCTTAAGGTTAAATACCTCTAGGTCACTCTTGACAACTAATGAGAGACCAGGGAGAACCTGCCCTCAAATACATTCGTTTGCACTGGAAGATATGCTTTGGCTCCCAAAATAATCATGAATAAGATACACGTGTCCACAACTCTGTAGGCAAAATAGCAGTAAGGAAGCGGCGGGTGCCACATGCATTTCTTTGTTAAAAGCAAATTCTGACTGTTCATATTTGAGTTTTCTGAGTTAGTTATAATTTGCCTATTACTTCATGGTTGTTTATTTTCTATCATTTGATTCATCCATACAGAGCACCGTTTATTGAGAACCTGTTATGAGAGGTGCTTGGCATAGAAAGATGAAAGACAAGGTCTCTTTGGCAGACACTCACCTATTATCCTATATAATAATAAAGGCATTGAAGGAAATTCTGTCATAAAACTGGCTTAGTGTTGAGTTACTGAAAATAGCATTTGATTGATGTAAATACTTTTGATAAATAACATAAACCTCATTATCCTTACTTCTGCTCAGCCACTTTTCTCACCATCAGAATTTGTGTATACATTTGTGTGTGTGTATCTTTGTGTACATTCATCTCTATCTATTGCTCTCTACATAGCTTTAGCAATAGTTATCAAGTGCTACCTCTGTGCCAGGCAGTGTGCTAAGCACTTTATGTACCTCATCCTATTTAATAAAAGAAAAAGAATGATGGATTAAGAACCTAGATGCCCTGATCACAAAACCAGAGATAAATCACTTCACATTTCTACTTCGTCTTCAAAATGAGGGAGCTCACTCTAAGGCCTTCCTAACTGTAACAATTCTTAAAAAATGTGATTCCTGATGACTTCCTAAGTGTTTCAAGAGAGTAAGATTAATACCTGTCTTGGTTAATTCTGTAACATTCTCTGCTCTGTGGACCTGTTAAGAGGAAAAAGATTGAATAACAGACCTTTTAAAGAAATCAACTTTGTTTTTAACAGATGTATTCAGTTTGGGGACTAAAAGCAGGCTAGTTCTTTATTAAAAATATAAAGCTAAATGTGTGTAAAAAAATTGTTCCCAGATATAAACATTTTTTATTTCTTAATAATTCCCCAAAGGATTTTCTTTAGCTGTGAATGTTTAATGGATGAATATCTGACCTTTAATAGTATGATTTTGAACTCCTAAAAATATTAGAACAAATTTAACTCTAATGAAAATGCCGATTTTCAGAGCATCCATATACATACTTAACCTGAAAATAGAACACTGAGGATTTCTACTCATTAAATTGCCATTGCTCTGTCCAGAGCCACTTGTCCATGTTCTTGTTGTGTCTGCTGCTTGTTAGATTTTTCTGGGCTGTTTATTCCACAAAGGGCAATTGCAAAAGAGTTGGAAGCACTTTTTGTGCCAGGCCATTCTCTAGCTTAGGTTCATGCCCCTTGGTTCTCATGTTTAACAGAAGCTCAGATAGCCTGAAGCATCTGTCCTTTTGGTTCCCTTCAGGATTGTGTACATTTCTTTGTCATATCGTCATTTCTCAAACCACAGAGTTTCTTTAAATAGCAGCCCTGTCCCAGTAGAATTATGGGGAACTAGAATGCTATAATTTGAAGCACATTCTGCTTCAAAGTGCGTTGTCTTAGTTGACTTAAATACTTGAGACATATGTTTTATTTTGTTTTACTGTTAAGAGAAAGTGGAATATGACCATGTTTCTGCAATGAAATATAACAGGAAATGCTGGTTCTTTCTGTCCATATTTGGTTAATGTGATCAATTTCATTGATTAATAATACTGTCCTTCCCCCCAAACAATCAAAAGACAAAGCAGAAAAATCGACCACCTCATAAAAGGTAAAAAATAAAAAACCTGAAAAAATTCACCCACTTATTTCAAAAAAGTGGTACTTGCAGATATTTTAAAATAAGGTTGTGTTGACATATTACAAATAAACAAGTACTTACATACATACAGGCATCTCCATAAATAAATAAATATGTAAATAAAGAAGCCACAGTTTGTGACTATCACGTAGAACAAAAAAAATGAGAAATTTCAGAACATGAAATTCACCTCAATTTCTTCATGTGTCGCTAGTTTAGAAAAATTATCTGTAGAGATAATAATTCTGGAAGAGCTTTACTCATATCACATATGGTTATTTGACTTAAAGAAAAATCTGACTCCACACTATTCAATAGATGTTAGATTTTAAGAATCAGTAACCTGTTTTCAACTTCATTGTTTACACACATGCCTGAAAATATCTATAGAGGATTAAACAATGTTCACCCTTCATCTGAAAGCTGTGATGAAGTATAATCAGACTGGAAGCCTCTTTCTTTTCATATGCTTCACTTTTCTGTAGGCACATTTGTAAATGGAGATTTCTTTTGAGATTCTTCTTGTTCAGTCTCAGTGGATTTTGTTCTTTCTTTTACAATGAAATGCAAAATGCCATTTAACTTCAAGGTTTCTAATCATCCAACTGCACTCCTTCTCACCTTTTTATTGACCACCTTTCCTTGGTTTTTTGTTTCACAAGCAAGATTCTCACCTTGCTGCACATTCTTTCAACTTGGCCATCAATATATAAAGTTGAGAAATCCTTCTAAGTCCAGATGCTTACAGCAGCATTCCACTTATCACTTCTTTCCATCCTCGAAGGGAAACTCTATCTGAACTGTCTGAAGTGGCTGTTGACGATGTCTTTACTGCTGCTGCATGGAAGCCTTTTTGGAATACAGTCACTGAAAGCTTCCTGAAGCTCAATAAAGTATTGTCAGGTTGGGTCAGCGGTGTTTATGTTTCTCTGACTCGACATCTCCCTCTCCCTACATTCTTCTGTCCTCTACTTTTCCCATCCTTTTAAATTTGTGACAAAAGTTGATAATAATGTTTTCATAGTAGGCTCAAAAGATGTATTTTAATAAATCTGAATATGTTTTATTTTTCATTCTACATTCTGATTTATGTAAATCACTGTTGCTTTTGACCACCATCATCTTTCAATATATCATATTTATTTCATTTAAACATTTATGTGTGTTTATAATGCATATAAGCATTTAGGTATTTTTTAATATATACATATATGTTTCCCCTAAAGTAAATGTGTGTGTGTATATATATATGTATATATCTGTGTTTACATGTATGTACATAAATGTGAGGAAAGTGAAAGTGAAGTCGCTCAGTCGTATCCAACTCTTTGTGACCCCATGGACTGTAGCCTATCAAGATAAACAATGATGCTAATGACAGAAGGTTTTTTCGTTGATAATCATGAAGATGTAATAGCACACTTGAAGTACTGAAGCAGTGTCTTTTTATACTGAATACTTTCTAGTACCTTTGGAAGAACTGCAAGTTCTAAGGAGCATCTATAGATGACATATATGGCCATGGCACATTGGACAAGCAGTGCTAACCATCTGCTAGAAAAACAAAGGGTGGGTAGTAGATTCTGTCCAAACAAAGATCTGCAGTGTATTTCGCCTGTTTCAATAACGGTCAGCTCTATGAAGGAGCCAGATTGATGGACTTGATTCCCTACCAGCCTGTTTCTAATCTGTGAATTTCAAGCTTAAAATTTCCATTATATCACTTCACATTAACAGGATGAAAAAAAGAAAAAGAAAAAAATTAAAGCAGTAATATTTATTGCTGGCAGGGATATGGATAACAAGTTTCTCTCATCCACTGCTATTGGCTTTATGGAAGAAAATTTGGCAAGTTAAAAATGAATATATCTTCCTGTGGCAGACACTGCAAGTTGCTTAGCCAATAAAGAAAACCACTGCTAGCTTTACACTAGGATCTCACGAAGGTTAACAAATGGATCATCTAGTACTACTTTAGGGGCTATGGGGTGGGGTAACTTTCTGTTAAAAAGCCCATTTGACATGCAAATCTCATTACAGAAATAGTTTTTGAAAGAAAAGATGAGATATTTATATTAATCTCTAAATACAATATTTTAAAGTCCCACCTGAGGTACAATTTACTAAGCCAGACTACATATTTCAGGCACTGCTGTGTGACTAATTCATTGCTTCATGAATTCATGCAGCAAATATTTATTAAAAAGCTACCATGTGAAAGGCACTAGGCTAGACCTTTGGAAATATCCAAATAGCAGTCATGATAATTATAATAACCAAAATGTATTGAGTCTTTCCAGCTCTATTCTAGACCCTTCACATACATCATTTAATTTAATCCTTACAGCAACACTATGAGATGTATGTTATTATTATACTCATTTGTCAGATGAGACTGAAGCACAGATTAGTACAGTAACTCACCTAAGCAATAAGTAAGTGGTAGAATCAAACTATGAACCACAGGCAATATGATTCCAGAATACATGCTCTTAACAACAGTTGAATGCTGGCATCCTCTGCATCAGAAAAAGAGGAGAGTGAAAAAGTTGGCTTAAAATTCAACATTTAAAAAACTAAAATCATGGCATCCAGTTCCATTATTTCATGGCAAATAGATGGGGAAACAGTGGAAACAGTGACAGACTTTATTTTCTTGGTCTCCAGAATCACTGCAGATGGTGACTGCAGCCATGAAATTAAAAGACGTTTGTTCTTTGGAAGAAAAGCTATGACCAACCTAGACAGCCTATTAAAAAGCAGAGATATTACATTTCCAACAAAGGTCCATCTAGTCAAAGCTTTGGTTTTTCCAGTAATCATGTATGGATGTGAGAATTGGAGTATAAGGAAAGCTGAGCACCGAAGAATTGATGCGTTTGAACTGTGGTGTTGGAGAAGCCTCTTGAGAGTCCCTTGGACAGCAAGGAGATACAACCATTCCATTCTGAAGAAAATCAGTCCTGAATAGTCATTGGAAGGACTGATGCTGAAACTGAATCTGCAATACTTTGGCCAGCTGATGTGAAGAATTGACTCATTGGAAAAGACCCTGATGCTGGGAAAGATTGAGGGCAGGAGGAGAAGAGGATGACAGAGGATGAGATAGTTAGATGGCATCACCGATTCAATAGACATTAGTTTGAATAAACTCCGGGAATTGGTGATGGACAGGGAGGCCTGGTGTGCTGCAGTCCATGGGGTTGCAAAGAGTTGGACATGACTGAACACCTGAACTGATGACTGATCCTCTGTACCAATGGCATCTCAGCTACTAAGTTCTCATCCCCAAAAGTCCTATTTTGAACAAGCAGCCAAGGGCAGTTTCTTTTCTGCCAGTTACCCTCCAGAGTCATGTCACAACAGCAGCGCTGGCCAGCACATCCTTGGACAGATAGGGTCCTGTATCTTATCCATAGAGAAACCTCAGTGAGCAAACGTGGGCTCTCCATAGTGGATTCTGTCTCAGTGAGTTTGAACCTAAAATCCCAGAAAGATGCACAATGAACAGAGGTGTACAGAAACGGCACAGACTGAGAAGAGGTGGAAAGGACAAACCATAACTCACCAGCACCCAGAAATTAAAGAAGAGGTGTTAAGAAAAATGCCCAAAGGCCTCAAGGCTTTCTCATTTCACTCTGAAAGCCTGAAAGAGACCCCCATCACCTGTGATAAAGCCATAAAACTCCAAAATGAAAACAAAACAGATGTGAAGTACAGTAATATAAACAGATTCGATAAACAAGTGAAAATATAAATGAATAATTTTGCTCAATGTAATTTATCAGTTTATGTATCACTCCCCACCCCCACCCCAAATTGTTTAAGGCAAAAGTAACAAAATCAAATGCCAGGAAGTAAGCTGTGACATAATAAGAAATCTAGCTCCTAAAATCCTTGGCACTATCTGAGTAATAGGGATGAGAAAAGCATCTCTGGTTTTTCTTAATAAGCCCTGCCCCTTTCATCCTATCTGAGTCTGTGCTAATAAGCTGGCTCTGGGAAAATGGTTGCCAGAGGAACTAACCACTTGAGGGTTGGAACTTTTAACACCACCCCACCCTACTCCACCTGCCACTACTCTAGGTAAGAGAAAAGATGAGGGGCTCAAAACATCTCATCTCCAGTGGCCAGTGATTGAATCAGTCATGCCTGTTTAATGAACCTGCATAAAACCCTTAAACGATGGGGTTCACAGAGCCTCTGGGTTGGTTCTGGGAGGGCAGGGTGCCCAAAGAGGGCAAGGTATCTTCATGCAACTTCCCACATACTTTGCCCCCATGAATCTCTTCCATTTGGCTGCTTCTGGGTTGTAAACTTTGGTCATAAACCAGTAATCAAGTAAAGCACTTTTCTGAGTTTTCTGATATGTTCTCACAAATGATCGAATCTGAGAAGAGGATTGTGAGAACCCTCAGTTTGTACTCATTTGGTCAGAAGCACAGGCAGCTACCTGGGACCTGAGATTGGCATCTGGAGGGTGGGGTGACGGTCTTGTAGGACTAAGGCCTTAACCTATGAGGTTTGCACGAACTCCGAGCAGTTGGTGTCAGAATTCAGTTAAATTACAGGACATCCAGTCAGTGTCCACTGAAAATCAGAGACAAGCTTAGTGTGGAAAAACCCACACTTTTGGTGTCAGAAATTTGGGGAGTCGAGTAGAAGGAAATAGGAATTTTTTTCCCTTTTATAACTGCAATGAGTGAATTGTGCCAGGTATAAGACATAAGAAGTGGAGGGACCGAACCATGTAACACAGACTGGGACTTGAACTCACGGTCTTTCAACTGAGATCACACACCTGGTCTCAGGATTTACTGAAGCTCAGGCTATTGATGTCTCATCACAGAAGGAATTCAGTGAGAGACAAAGTGATAGGTAAGAAGTGGATTTATTTAGAGAGAAATACATTCAACAGATAGAGTGTGGGGCCATCCAGGAAGGCTAGAGGGACAAGGATATGGAGTTGTCACTTTTTATAGGGTGGGTAATTTCACAGGCTGATGAATGGAAGGAATATTCCAGGGGTGGGATTTCCAAAAATTAGGCCACTACCCACTTTTTTTTAATGGGCTTTTTTTTTTTTTTTTAATTTATTTTTGGTTGTTCTGGGTCTTCGAGGCTCCCGGGGCTTTTCTCTAGTTCAGGGCATGGACTTCTCATTGCAGTGGCGTCTCTTGTTGCAGAGCATGGTGCTTTCGTAGTTGTGGTTTACGGGCTGAATCGTTGCAGCTCCTGGGCTCTATAGCTCAGGCTCAGTGGTCGTGGCACACAGGTCTAGTTGCTCTGTGGCAGGTGGGGTCTTCCTGGACCAGGGGTGAACCCATGTCTCCTGCTTTGGCAGGTGGAGTCTTCCCACTGAGCCACCAGGGAAGCCTACAGTGCTCACCTTTCGATTTTTATAGTCAGCCTTGAAACTGTCATGGCACTGTTTGGTATGTCACCTAGCTTATGGGAATGTATTACAGTGAGCATACTGGAGTGGGTTGCCATGCACTCCTCCAGGGGAATCTTCCTGACCCAGGGATGGAACCCATGTCTCTTATATCTCCTGCATTGGCAGGCAGGTTCTTTACCACTAGTGCCCCCTGGGATGCCCATAGTAAGCATATACTGAGGCTGAAGGTCTAGTGGAAGTCGATTCATCTGCCACCTTGGACCTACTGGGTTGGTCAAAAAGTTTGTTTGGGATTTTTCCTTACAAAAGACTGAACGAAGTTATTGGCCAATCCAATGTTTGGTCTTAATCAGATCATGTCATGTCCACTCTGTGGGGCTGAAAGAGAGTCAGTCACGACTTATTGACTAAACAACAACAGCTATGTCATTCTTTTAAATGTTGTGCCTTGCCCCCTTCCCTCCTGCTTCAGGACCAATATAACTGAAAAGCTCACTTTACCGAAAGATATGCAAACTGAGACAGATTAGACAGAAACAACAACCAGTCTGATGCAGGTCAAAGACAACACATTTGGGGTTTAAAGAGTCAGACACGACTGAGCGACTGAACTGTACTGAACTGATGCACTATAAACTCCCAGATTTATAGGGACTTAAACATATACCAAGGCTTCCTTGGTGGCTCGGATGGTAAAGAGTTTGCCTGAAACATGGGAGACCCAGGTTCCATCCCTGAGCCAGAAAGATCTACTGATGCAGGTCAAAGACAACACATTTGGGGTTTAAAGAGTCAGACACGACTGAGCGACTGAACTGTACTGAACTGATGCACTATAAACTCCCAGATTTATAGGGACTTAAACATATACCAAGGCTTCCTTGGTGGCTCGGATGGTAAAGAGTTTGCCTGAAACATGGGAGACCCAGGTTCCATCCCTGAGCCAGAAAGATCTCCTGGAGAAGGGCATGGCAACCTACTCCAGTATTCTTGCCTGCAGAATTGCATGGGTGGGCTACAGTCCATGGAGTAGAGTCATGGGCAAAGAGTCGGACTCAACTAAAGCGACTTAAAAAGAAAACAAGATGTTATAGTTTTTTTCCACACTACTGAAAAATTATAATTCCCTGAGATATTGACCAGATATCCCTCAAATTTAACTCAATTCTGACACTGTATACAAGGAAATAGTGTCAGATCCTATATGCTAAGAGCTTGGTCCCACAAGACTGCCCCCACTTCAAACACCAATAGCAACTCCAGGTCATCACCTGTGCTTCTGACTGAAAGTGAAAGTCACTCCGTCGTGTCTGACTCTTTGCGACCCCATGGACCATACAGTCCGTGGAATTCTCCAGGCCAGAATCCTGGAGTGGGTGGCCTTTCCCTTCTCCAGGGGATCTTCCCAACCCAGGGATTGAACCCAGGTCTCCCTCATTGCGGGCGGATTCTTTACCAGCTGAGCCATAAGGAAAGCCCAAGAATCCTGGAGTGGGTTGCCTATCCCTCCTCCAGCAGATCTTTCTGACCCAGGACTGGAACCGGGGTCTCCTGCATTGCAGGCAGATTCTTTATCAACTGAGCTATGTGCTTCTCACTAACTGGCTATAAATTGGAAGTTCCTACCCGGCTCCCGACACCCCAGGATTTGATTAATTTGCTAGAGCAGCTCACAGACCTCTGGGAAACAGCTTGCTCACGAGATTATTGATTTTTAAAAGATGTTAAAGGCTGTGAACTGAAGAGACACAGAAGTCTAAGTCCTGAGAACAGGAGTTTCTATGCCCGTGGACTTGGGGCCCAGCATGTGAGCGCATTATGGTTCACCTACCTGGAAGCTTTTTGAACCCTCCTTTTGAGTTTTTAAGGAGGCTCCCATATATATTGGCAATTGGCTAATTGGTGATTGGTGATTGATTCAATTGCTAGCTCCTTTTCCGTTCCTGGAGATGGAGGGGGCAGATCCAGGCCTCTAAGCAGGATTGCTTCCCCTGGCAACCAGCCCCCATCCTTAGGTTACCAAGGGGCTTCTCAAAAAGTAATCTCATTAACATAACAAAAGGCACCCTTATTATTCTCAACACTTAGGAAATCCCATGTATTTTCAGAACTGTGTGCAGGAACAATGCTCAAAGACCACTATATATTTCTCATTAAAATCACAATATCACAGATACAATGAAAAAAGCTTTACCATTCAGAAACAAACGTGCCTTTTTGCAGAGAATGCTGGAGAATGTTAGCCCTTAGACTTGGTCAGGCCCCTTCTTCCACCTACCTAACCAAACACATACTCTTCCACTGACAGATGTTTGCCAGCTGGTTTTTTGCTTGTTTGTTTGTTTTTTAATGTATAAAGTCTTGAGAATTCTAAATTTGCACTTTACTTCAGAATTTATTTTGAAACCAAATGAGGCATTAAAACATTTGAGGGACAAGAATTTATTCTTGTGTTTGAAGCTTATATTTTTCAAGATAAATATTGTTTTTCCTTTTTAGGAAATACTGATTGACCTCTGTAAATTGGAGACTATCTCTGAAGAAGACAGAAAATCCTGTTTCTTTTGTGCCTAAGGATATTTATAAAGTCCCTTGCTTTTTTAAGAAAAGGATACACATCTTCAGAAAATATATTATCTTAATATCCACTGATAGAGGCCATAATACTTTAACTCTCAAAATTCCCCCTGGAATCTTCTAAATGTGAGACTTATCACACATGCATCATCCTTGCAGCACTACAGGGCACAATAAAAATTAAGATTTGCACTGGAAATCAATTTTCTTCAGTCACACATTTAACCTAAGCTCTATGGGAACAGAATATAAGATAAAGTAGGTCACAAATTTCAATGGCAATGGCCTAGACGATGCAAAGATCAGCTGTAATTTGTTGCTCATTTTTTAGTAGTCTTTATTTAAAAATTCTTCTAGTTCACACGCCCAGTCAATGTAATCTAGCAGCAACCTAACAAATAAAAATCATAAGACCAAATTCTTGAATGAGACTCATTGATGTCAGTATTTATCTCATTTGTTTTGCTAGTAGTGTCTGGCTCCCTACTCATAAATAGATGAGGAGGGAAATTCCAAGTAAAAGGAATAGCTGTCTGAGTGCACAGTAGTGCGAGGGCACAGTGTACTATCCAGAATAATTTGGGGTATGATCAAAACCACACACAAACAGGGGATTAAAAAAAAAAAAGATATATTGGAATTCACTGGTGGTCCAGTGGTTAGGACTGTGCTCTCGCTCCCAAGGGCTCAGATCCTATTCCTAGTCAGGAAACTAAAATCCCATATATTTACATATGTTTCTATCACTCTAGGCCTAATGGAATCGTAGATGGTCTCCTAGAAACCTAGCTGGACACCTACGCCAGCTACATAAGCTATTTTTATCGAGGAAATAAAAAGAAATTAAGTTGAAGTCTCTTTTACTGATTTTCTGATTCCATCTTTCTTTGCCTCTGGTGTAATTATGTCCCTCAGTCTTATTAACCCATGTTTAAATTCCAACCACCTCCTCTAAGACCTTTCTTTACTAAATACTCTTTCTCCTTTTCCATCTCTTCCACACATAGAGCTTATAGGTCTGTGTGTTTAATCTGCCAGAATAATAGCTGTTTGATCTTGGGCAAATTATTTACCTTCTCTGATCCTCACTTTCCTCCCAAGATTGCTGTGTGCATTAAGTGAAACAATATGAAGTCCTAGCTGGAGCAGAGTAGCTCAGTAATGGTAATTCTTCATCCACCCTTCCTCTCTCTGAATGTGCTGCTTCCTATTTCACTTATACTGCTCAGCTTTCTCATTTCCTGCGTGCGTGCGCGCGCGCACACACACACACACACACACACACAAGCTGGCAAGCACACTTTTTCTCAACTCTTCCAGATGCTTAAACTTCCCACCTGCTCTTCACTGCCAAAGAAAGAAGAATCTGCTCAGACTCCCTTCCTCCCTCACTTCCCACTCATTCCTAACCACACTGCAACCTGAATCATACTTCTGCCTCTCATATCTGCTCCATATCTGCTCCAGTGACCACCTGAAATTTCCAAAGCCGACTGTTTTTCCTCAACTTTTCACCACTTCACCCGTCTTCAGCATTTAATATTGCTGGACATCTCATCTTCTCTAAAGTTTCTCTCTTCTCTGGTCTCAGGTCAGCTGCCCTGACTCCCCTGCCACTCCCTGCTTCTTGAGTAGGTTTCCCACTCAGGCAGATATGAGTGAACAAACAGGTAAAGCCAGAGTGGCTCAGATCAGAGGCTTCAAAAAATAGAAACACCTTGGCGATAATTTTGGCAAAAGGGAGGTAATTTCTCCAGACAAGTCTTTTAAATTTTATTTATTTATTTATGGCTGTGCTGGGTGTTCATTGCTGTGCAGGCTTTTCTTTAGTTGTGGCGAGCTGGGGCTACTGTTCATTGCAGCGTGCGGGCTTCTCGTTGCAATGGCTTCTGTTTAGGGCATGCAGACTTCAGTAGTTGCGGCACACAGGGTCAGTAACTGTGGCTGCCAGGCTCTAGCACGTGGGGGTTAGTAGCTGTGGTCCACAGGCTTAATGGCCGTGTGGCATGGAGGCTCTTCTCGGGCCAGGGACTGAACCTGTGTCTTCTGCACTAGCAGCTGGATGCTTTATCACTGAGCCACCAGGGCTCCTGTGCAATATTGCTCTTTACAGCATCAGACTTTACTTCCTTCACCGGTCACATCCAGAACTCAGTGTGGTTTTTGCTTTGGCTCTGTCTCTTCATTCTTTTTTGGAGTCAAGGCAAACTGGAAGTGGTCAAACATGAGATGGCAAGAGTGAACATCGACATTTCAGGAACCAGCGAACTAAAATGTACTAGAATGGGTGAATTCAACTCAGATGACCATTATATCTGCTACTGTGGGCAAGAATCCCTTAGAAGAAATGGAGTAGCCATCATAGTCAGCAAAAGAGTCTAAAATGCAGTACTTGGATGCAACCTCAAAAGCGACGGAATGATCTCTGTTCATTTCCAAGGCAAACCATTCAATATCATAGTAATCCAAGTTTATGCCCCAACCAGTAATGCTAAAGAAGCTAAAGTTGAACAGTTCTATGAAGACCTACAAAAAACTTCTAGAACACCCAAAAAACATGTCCTTTTCATTATAGGGGACTGGAATGTAAAAGTAGGAAATCAACAGATAGCTGGAGTAACACGCAAATATGGTCTTGGAGTACAAAACAAAGCAGGTCAAAGGTTAATAGAGTTTTGCCAAGAGAACGCAGTGGTTATAGAAAACACCCTCTTCCAAAAACACAAAAGAAGACTCTATACATGGACGTCATCAGATGTCTGAATTACCAAATTTAGGCTGATTGTATTCCTTGCAGCCGAAGATGGAGAAGCTCTATACAGTCAGCAAAAACAGGACCAGGAGCTGACTGTGGCTCAGATCATGAACTCCTTATTGCCAAATTTAGACTTAAACTGAAGAAAGTAGGGAAAACCACTAGACCACTCAGGTATGCTGCTGCTAAGTCGCTTCAGTCGTGTCCGACTCTGTGAGATCCCATAGATGGCAACCCACCAGGCTCTGCCATCCCTGGGATTCTCCAGACAAGAACACTGGAGTGGATTGCCATTTCCTTCTCCAGTTCAGGTATGATCTAAATCAAATCTCTTGTGATTATACACTGGAAGTGACAAATAGATTCAAGGGATTAGATCTGATAGACAGAGTGCCTGAAGATCTATGAACAGAGGTTTGTGACATTGTTTAGGAGGTAGTGATCAAGACCATCCCCAAGAAAAAGAAAGGCAAAAAGGCAAAACAGTTGTCTGAAGAGGCATTACAAATAGCTGAGAAAAGAAGAAAGGCTACAGGCAAATGAGCAAAGGAAACATATACCCATTTGAATGCAGAGTTCCATAGAATAGCAAGGAGAGATAAGAAAGCCTTCCTCAGCAATCAATGCAAAGATATAGAGGAAAACAATAGAATGGGAAAGACTAGAGATCTCTTCAAGAAAATTAGAGATACCAAGGGAATATTTCATGCAAAGATGGGGACAATAAAGGACAGAAATGGTATGGACCTAACAGAAGCAGAAGATATTAAGAAGAGGTGGCAAGAATATACAGAAGAACTATACAAAAAAGATCTTCATGATCCAGATAATCACGATAGTGTGATCACTCACCTAGAGCCAGACATCCTGGGTGCAAAGTCAAGTGGGCCTTAGGAAGCATCACTACCAACAAAGCTAGTGGAAGTGATAAAATTCCAGTTGAACTATTTCAAATCCTAAAAGATGATGCTGTGAAAGTGCTACACTCAATATGCCAGCAAATCTGAAAAACTCAGCAGTGGCCACAGGACTGGAAAGGGTCAGTGTTCATTCCAATCCCAAAGAAGGGCAATGCCAAAGAATGCTCAAACTACCTCACAATTGTACTCATCTCACATACTAGAAAAGTAATGCTCAAAATTCTCCAAGTCAGGCTTCAACAGTACATGAACCATGAACTTCCGGATGTTCAAGCTGGATCTAGAAAAGGCACAGGAATCAGAGGTCAAATTGCCAACATCCATTGGATCATCAAAAAAGCAAGAGAGTTCCAGAAAAACATCTACTTCTGCTCTATTGATTACACCAAAGCCTCGACTGTGTGCATCACAACAAACTGTAAAATTCTTAAAGAGATGGGAATCCCAGACCACCTGACCTGCCTCCTGAGAAATCAGTATGCACGTCAAGAAGCAACAGTTAGAACTGGACATGGAACAATAGACTGGTTCCAAATTGCAAAAGGAATATATCAAGGCTGTATATTGTCACCCTGCTTATTTAACTTATAGGCAGCATACATCATGAGAAATGCTGAACTGGATGAAGCATAAGCTGGAATCAAGATTGCCAGGAGAAATATCAATAATGTCAGATATTCAGATTACACCACCCTTATGGCAGAAAGCAAAGAAGAACTAAAGAGCCTTTTCATAAAAGTAAAAGAAGAGAGGGGAAAAGTTTGCTTAAAATTTAACATTCAGAAAACTAAGATCATGGCATCTGGTCCTATCACTTGATGGCAAATAGATGGGGAAACAATGGAAACAGTGAAAAACTTTACCTTTGGGGGCTCCAAAATCACTGCAGATGATAACTGCAGCCATGAAATTAAAAGATGCTTGCTCCTTGGAAGAAAAGCTATGACCAAGCTAGACAGCATATTAAAAAGCAGAGATATTACTTTGCCAACAAAGGTCTGTCTCGTCAAAGCTTTGGTTTTTACAGTAGTCATGTATGGATGTAAGAGTTGGACTATAAAGAAAGCTGAGTACGAAAGAATTGATGCTTTTGAATTGTGGTGTTGGAGGAGACTCTTGAGAGTCCCTTGGACTGCAGAGATCCAATCAGTCCATCCTAAAGGAAATCAGTCCTGAATATTCATTGGAAGGACTGATGCTGAAGCTGAAACTCCAATACTTTGGCCACTTGATCCGAAGAACTGACCCATTGGAAAAGACCCTGATGCTGGGAAAGATTGAGGACAGGAAGAGAAGGGGATGACAGAGGATGAGATGGTTGGATGGCATCACCAACTTGATGGACATGAGTTTGAGCAAGTTTCGGGAGCTGGTGATGGACAGGGAAGCCTGGTGTGCTGCCGTCCATGGGGTCACAATGAGTCAGACATGACTGAGCAGCTGAACTGAACTGAGCTGAGCCACCAGGGAAGCCCCCAGTTAAGTCTTAAACTCAGTGTTGCTGCCTAATCAACAAAAACTAAGGTGATCTTTAAAATGCTTCATACCCTAGCAACACAGAACAAAGTGAAGGAGACCAGAAAATGAGCTCACACTTTTACGGTAAGTACATGTGAGAATAGCCTTCCTCATCTTTTCCTTCACAGATCTATGCAGGAGCAGAAGTATCTAAAACTACATGTGCAACTACTGAACACGGTGTATTTTTAAAGTCTGAGCTCCAATCAGTTACAGAGAGTTGAGCTTTTTCTTACAATTATTTTCAAAATCCTTGGTCCAAGAGAAAATGAAGGTGTTTGTCGTTCAGTCCTATCTGACTCTTTGTGACCCAATGGACTGTAGCCCTCCAGGCTCCTCTGTCCATGGACTTCTCCTGGTAAGAATACTGGAGTGGGTAGCTGTTCCCTTCCCTAGTGGCTCTTCCTGACCCAGGGATCAAACCCAGGTCTCCTGCATGGGAGGCACATTCTTTACCATCTGAGCCACCAGGGAAGGCCTCCTTGATCCAAAGAGCTCTTCATTTTGTTGTATCAGTTATGAATCCTATACAGATGAGTATCAAGAAATAGTGCAGAATCAGATAATAAACCAAGAAAGGAACTAAAACAAGGAAGTGAAACTTTTCCCTTACTACTTTTTGCAACGGTTTCACAGATTTTCAGCTAAGAAGGCATTAGTTTACATGAAAATCACGGTGTACATTACCTCAATACATCCTATACGTACTGGTTAATAGCACAGGTCCTAGATTGCCTTGGTTCAAATCCCACTTTCACCACTTATTGGTTGTGTGAAGGTAGAGAGGTTATTTCATATTTCTCTCTAAGACTGTGCTTTGTTAATCTATTAATCACAGGAAATGATGATGCTTTTTCCAGAGGGATTATGAAAGGATTAAATGACAAAAATGTACGTAAAGTATTTCACTTGCATTCAAAATGTTGCACAAATCTTCCTTTTTCTTTTGCTACATTTCCTGCTTTAACTCCTCCCTTTCCAAGAAATTCTGCTATAGTTGTATGGGCTTCCCCGGTGACTCAGACAGCAAAGAATCTACTTTCTATGCAGGAGACCTTGGCTCAAGCCCTAGGATGCGAAGATTCCCTGGAGGAGGGTATGGCAATCCACTCCAGTATTCTTGCCTGGAGAGTACCCATAGACAGAGGAGCCTGGCAGGCTGCTATCAATGGGGTCACAAAGACTCGGACAGGACTGAACGACTCAGCACAACATAGCATATGTAAATATAAGTGTATTGTATAGCTAAACTGGAAGATAAAGCAGGAGAAACTTGGCTTCAAGAAAGACAGTCATCTCTGGTGAAAGAGTATAAGGCCATCCGGAAAAGAAATTGATCCCAACCCACCTGTTCCTTCAACAGGAGCAGACAGGACTTCAGCCCCTGACCTGGAGAAAGGAGAACAGGTGAGAAGCATCCTACATTAAATGGGTGGGAGAAGGGGACAGTTGCCTTCTCAAGCCTATTCTCTACCAGAGTAACACTTTACTGTTTTATTATAAAAGAATTCTGATTCTGAAAGCCGGAAAACACAAACATATATTAAAGAAGAAACCCAAACTGAACCCTGATTTCATAGCTCAGAGGTAACTTCTGTTCATGTTTTGAAGCAATTTCTTTAGTCCTTTCCTATGCATCTATTTGCACATCTATAATTAACATAATTGAGATCAGTGATATATATAGTTTTGTCTACCTTTCCCATTGTTCTATTATGAGCGTTTTTCAGTGTCACTGAAATATCTTCAAAACATTCTTTCTAATGACTACAAAATTGTCCTTTGGATGAGTGCACTACAATTTATGTATTTATTTTAATAACTTTATTTTCTAATCACAAAATAATTGCATGTCCATTTATAAACTTAGAAAATGTAATGTATAAATCACCCCTAATCTTATCTCTTAGCTATAATCACTGTTAATATTTTGATAAATTTCCTTCTAGTAGTTTTTGGTGACTAGCTATTATTACATACTTAACTAATTGAGGTCATATATCACAAGTATTTTCCCATGTCATTAAAAATGCTCTCAAAAATTTTAGTGCCTATAAATAATAAATGATACATGCCTGATCTCAGTCTCTTACTGGTAGGGAGGGAAGAAATTTCCAGCCAACAAGACAGAAAGTATCCACAAATACAGGAAAAAGGATTGTTTAAGGTCATGCCCTCTAAGTCAAGAGTTTCTCTAGAAAAAGTCCGGACTTACTTGGCATGCAAGAAAGCCAAATAGTTACTTCCAAAAGCCAGGTTGCAAAGTCCAAGGCAGGCTAACTGTTTGAGTCAGAACTCCTTTGGTTACAAGTGACAGAGCCCTTTCTCAAACAAGCTTAAGAAAAAAATCAACAACAGGAGCAAGTGAATAATAGAGAAAAGAGAAAGAGGAAGGGAGGGAGAAAGAGAAGTTTATTAACTGATGAAAATGAAAAGAAGTTCTGTCATTGCTGAATTCAGAGGCTCAAACAATGTCTTTAGAACGTAATTATTTCTCATTTCGTATCACCTGCATTGGTATCATTGTCTCCAATATGGACAATATATTTGCCTGAAGGAAAGCTGGTCATGTAAAGCCAGCTGGTCTCTGGCTTATATCGTTAGAGCTCTTGGTCCCAGAGGAGACGACAGTAGTTTCTGAAGAAAATCAGCAGTGGAGCTGGTGGGTGCCTCAGCTGAATGAATCACGGGGATGGGGGATGGAGCATCCATTGGCAAAGCTGAGGTCTGGGAACCCCACTTAGTGGGATGCAGGATGGCCAGTTCTACTGAATCACACAGTAGGAGGTGTGGGTTTCTCTAAACAAGAAAGGAAGGCCAGCAGAGTCGTGTCCAAGTTGATAACAGGTCAACAGTCACATCATCACAGGTGGCAGGATCAGGAGAGGACAGAGAGGAGGAGGCTGGGGGTGACCCAGGTCTGATGGGCCAGGTGTCCCACACAGTCAGGAGCAGGAGGTGTGGCCCTCAGAGAGGCGAGACACACGAACGCACGCCCACTTATTTACCCATTCCCACACTGTTAACCATTTATGTTGTTCCAGCTTTCTTTTTCTTTTCTAAAATTTTTATCTCTTTCATTCACTTTTTGCTGTGCTGGGTCTTCATTGATCCGTGTGGGTTTTTTCTAGTTGCAGAAAGGAAGGGATGCTTCCTAGTTTGGGGCTACCCTCTAGCTGTGCTCGGACTGCTCCTCGCAGTGGCTTCTCTTGTTGCAGAGCATGGCTCTAGGCATGCAGGCTTCAGTAGCTGTGGCACCTGGGCTTAGCTGCTCCATAGCATGTGGAATCGCCCCAGATCAGGGACTAAACCTGTGTTCCCTGCATTGGCAGGCAGATTCTTAACCACTGGACCACCAAGTAAGTTTCCAGCTTCCTTTCTAATCAGTTACTCTGCTAAGAACTATTTTCTTTTTTCACTTACAAGAATATTTATTTACTTATGACTGTAAAATAAACATGTTCATGGTAAAATAGCAGAAAGATAATACCTATACTTCTATTACCTAGGGGCAACCAAATTGTGTTTGTGTTGTGTGTATACACACATGCACATACAAATATACATATACAAAATTGATGTCATACTTCAAATAGAATTTTCATTCATGATTTTTAGTTAAAATTAAATTAGGAACACTTTGTTATTAAATAGTCTTTGATATCAGAATTCTGATAGATGTNTCATTTCGTATCACCTGCATTGGTATCATTGTCTCCAATATGGACAATATATTTGCCTGAAGGAAAGCTGGTCATGTAAAGCCAGCTGGTCTCTGGCTTATATCGTTAGAGCTCTTGGTCCCAGAGGAGACGACAGTAGTTTCTGAAGAAAATCATCAGTGGAGCTGGTGGGTGCCTCAGCTGAATGAATCACGGGGATGGGGGATGGAGCATCCATTGGCAAAGCTGAGGTCTGGGAACCCCACTTAGTGGGATGCAGGATGGCCAGTTCTACTGAATCACACAGTAGGAGGTGTGGGTTTCTCTAAACAAGAAAGGAAGGCCAGCAGAGTCGTGTCCAAGTTGATAACAGGTCAACAGTCACATCATCACAGGTGGCAGGATCAGGAGAGGACAGAGAGGAGGAGGCTGGGGGTGACCCAGGTCTGATGGGCCAGGTGTCCCACACAGTCAGGAGCAGGAGGTGTGGCCCTCAGAGAGGCGAGACACACGAACGCACGCCCACTTATTTACCCATTCCCACACTGTTAACCATTTATGTTGTTCCAGCTTTCTTTTTCTTTTCTAAAATTTTTATCTCTTTCATTCACTTTTTGCTGTGCTGGGTCTTCATTGATCCGTGTGGGTTTTTTCTAGTTGCAGAAAGGAAGGGATGCTTCCTAGTTTGGGGCTACCCTCTAGCTGTGCTCGGACTGCTCCTCGCAGTGGCTTCTCTTGTTGCAGAGCATGGCTCTAGGCATGCAGGCTTCAGTAGCTGTGGCACCTGGGCTTAGCTGCTCCATAGCATGTGGAATCGCCCCAGATCAGGGACTAAACCTGTGTTCCCTGCATTGGCAGGCAGATTCTTAACCACTGGACCACCAAGTAAGTTTCCAGCTTCCTTTCTAATCAGTTACTCTGCCAAGAACTATTTTCTTTTTTCACTTACAAGAATATTTATTTACTTATGACTGTAAAATAAACATGTTCATGGTAAAATAGCAGAAAGATAATACCTATACTTCTATTACCTAGGGGCAACCAAATTGTGTTTGTGTTGTGTGTATACACACATGCACATACAAATATACATATACAAAATTGATGTCATACTTCAAATAGAATTTTCATTCATGATTTTTAGTTAAAATTAAATTAGGAACACTTTGTTATTAAATAGTCTTTGATATCAGAATTCTGATAGATGTGTATTCCATCATGCTGCTACTGCTGCTAAGTCATATCAGTCGTGTCCGACTCTGTGCGACCCCATAGACGGCGGCCCGCCAGGCTTCCTCGTCTCTGGGATTCTCCAGGCAAGAACACTGGAGTGGGTTGCCATTTCCATCTTCAGTGCATAAAAGTGAAAAGTGAAAGTGAAGTTGCTCAGTGATGTCCAACTCTTCGAGACCCCATGGACTGCAGCCCACCAGGCTCCTCTGTCCATGGGATTTACCAGGCAAGAGTACTGGAGAGGGGTGTCATTGCCTTCTCCGATATTTATTATCAAAAAAAAGTAGCCATTTCTTGGTTTGGGGACATTTAGAAAGTGAAAGTGAAGTCGCTCAATCGTGTCCAACTCTTTGTGACCTGTGGACTGTAGCCAACCAAGCTTCTCCATCCATGGGATTCTCCAGGCAAGAATACTGGAATGGGTTGCCATTTCCTTCTCCAGGGGATCTTCCCAACCCAGGAATCAAACCCAGGTCTCCCACATTGGAGGCAGACGCTTTAACCTCTGCACCACCAGGAAAGTCCTTAAATACAAGAATCCAAGTACTAACATCAAAGATTTCAAGGAAGGAAAGGAAGCCAGGTTGAAAGAAAAAGGGGGAAGAGGCAGGAGAGAGGGGGGCTAAAGGGGTGACCTTACAGACGGCTCCTGCCACCTACAGATACCCAGGCATTATGGGACCTTTCCCTGGGCCTCCAGAGAAGGGAGGACTGGAACTCGGCCCTACCAGAAATCAGACCAGACCAGAACCAGAATTCGAGTTATCTGCCAAGAGGAGGTGATCAGTCTCCAATCCTCAGCTCAGGCTGGGGGCCATTCGACCAGATTCCTGCATCCAGGACCAAGGGACTAGAAAAACGGGGAAGGATAGGACGGGTTAAGGAGGGGAAAGAGAGAGGGAAGGGGAGAGAGGTCAATAAAGTCTCTTGCTCCTTACCGGTCGGGGCACTCTAGCCAGTTATCTGTGTCAGGAGGAGACCAGGGACAAAAGGGTCCCAGTTGCGGCCACTGGGACTTAGGTCATACCTATTTTTTCACTATTGTAAGTAAATCTGTATTTGGTATAAATATGTGTCTGCATCTCTGATTATTTCTTTGGCACAGAATTCTAGAAATGGAGACACAGGGCTAAAGTATGTGAACATCCTAATGTGTATAGTTGCACAGACAGGCCTAGGGTCACATATCAGTGTTGAAGGAGAAGTGAAATGAGGGCATTCTATGTGACCCAAGACAATCAGAATGCAGATGATGGGAAGACCAGGAGAACTCAGTTGAACATGGGGGCTACAACTCTGGCCTCACAGGGAAAAAAATCAAGACTTGTTTAGGTTGCTATTCCACAAGATCAAATCTTAACCTAAACACATTTGGGAGTTTCACACTGTGACTTACGGAACTATCCCTCGTAGACTGACCCACAGAAAAAACAAGCTACACTCGACCACTGATCTCATTTCACTTCTACTCTGAGTTGAACCTATCTGCTCCCAGCCACTCAAGCCTTCCCAGACAGAATGATCTCCACCAGAAATGCAGGTAGAACAAACTGGAGAATCTTATTTGCCAGAAACATGCCACCAAGAGTTTTGTTCTCCGCCACCCCCCCCCCACCGGCCAAAACAGAGAGAGGGAACATCATTTCCCAAAGGATTCCGCAGACTCTGCTATGTGGAAAGCGAGGAGGAACAGGGTAAGGGATGAGTAGAGATTTCTCCAGCATCCTACAGCAGCCTGGCAGAGCTGGCGGTTAGGGGCGGGAATCCTAAGGGGCACCTATAACTGGGAGTGAAACTCGCTCAGTCGTGTCCAACTCTTTGCAACCCCAGGGACTCTATAGTCCCTGGAATTCTCCAGGCCAGAATACTGGAGTGGGTAGCCTTTCCCTTCTCCGGGGGATCTTCCGAACCCAGGGATCGAACCCAGGTCTCCCATATTGCAGGCGGATTCTTTACCAGCTGAGCCACAAGGAAAGTCCACAACTGGGAGAGGAGCATGGAGGTGAAGAAGGACCACTTACTTCATGGACCAGAGTGAGTAGCAGTAGTTTTATTTTTAGGGGCGGCCATGAATCCAGAGGGTTTTCCTGGTGGCTCAAACAGCAAAGAATCCACCTGTAATGCAAGACACCTGGGTTCAATCCCTGGGTGGGGAAGATCCCCTGTAGAAGAGAATGGCTACCCCCTCCAGTATTCTTGCCTGGACAATCCCATGGACAGAGGAGCCTGGTGAGCTACATTCCTTGGGGTCACAAAGAGTTGGACACTATGAGCGGCTGAACAACAACGACTCCAGAGCTTTGGAGAAAAAACTGTAGCTGGGGAGGATTTCTGGGATGCTTTCTGTAAGGTATTTGGTCTGGTTCTTTAAAAATACCCACAACAAATATATGAGTTCATCTTTCAGGCTGCCAAAGACAGATTCACAGTTCTTTTGACTGTGACTCTTCATCGATGCTAGGCTACAAGAAACCAGGAAAAAAACTTTACAAACCAACCAAAATCTGAACCACCATATCCTCCTTAGAGCCTCTCTCTGTGTTTTATACAGGGTCGATAAGAATATATTCACTATATTTTTTTCCTCTCTGATCCTCCACCCAATGTTTGACACTTTCCTATTTTATAATGGGGTTGCCTCACCATGTGATTGTGGAAAAGGTATTCTAAAGTAAAATGGTCTCCTCTGTTCTGCACTTTTCTTTCCTCACCTTACTACAGCCTCCTAATTGATCACAACTGACATCATTGCAAGGACTTTGCTTTACTTGCTCTCATGCACTCTGTAGCCTGGTTCCAGAACTTTAACACCTTGTGTTGCAAAACACATACTTGCTAAGTTACAGTGAAGGCAAGGAGAAACTTTCCCAGGATTAAATAAATCTGCTTTGTCTTCATTTATTCATCAGATCAACAAACACGGATGAAGGATTTAATAGAGAAAAACCTCTTTTCTTCATTCTATGATGCAAACTGTTTTCCCGTTCTCCCTCAAGAATATGACTTTCATCTGCGGGTTATTTTAAAATTGGCTCTAAGCAAAGCACATCCCGGAATGAAGAAAGCAGGTTCTTCCTGATAAAGACCTGGTTTCTATTGTGAAAGGGCCGAGGAGGTCAGTCAGTGCCCTCCCTGTGTAAAGAGCAAAGCACTCGTTTTGTATTGAGATGTTTAAAATTCTTTTATCAAGAAGTGCTTTGGCCTGATAATTAAAGTATGTGTTTGGCTTAGTTTATCTTATCTGAGGATGAAAGGAGAAGAGAACTGTGGTTTGGGAAGGGAAGGAGGCCTTCTTAGGACAATAACCTCAAGATAGAAAAAGGCATCTCTGAGTCAAGGTAGACCAGAACAGCCTCATCAAAGAACGTGGTGGCAAAGGAGGGCAGGGGTTTAGGAGTTTCTGTGTGTGGCTGCTCCCCTGCACTCCAGTGCAAGTCAGATGGAGCAAAAGGTAGGGCAGAGTGTTCCTTTCACCACACCAGCTTCTGGCTGGGGACCTGGCTTGCAGACTTTTTCTCTGCTGGTCTCTCAGGCCACATGTGAGCAAGCATGTGTCACCAACAAGCGAGTGAGGGCTGGTTGTGGGGGAAAGTGTCAAGTGATCCACCCTCTAGGTTTGTCTGGACACTCTAGGTTCTGCACTGACAGCCTGGCATCCCCCAAAACCCCTCAGTCCCTTGCAAAACTGGACACTTGGTTATCCTACTCACCAACCGGAGCAGTATCATGGAAAATTAAGGTATTTGTGGATTCACTATGACTTACTTTTTTTCACAACTTCAAAATGTTCAGATTGCAGCTCCACAAATACCAAGTTACTCAGTTATAAAACCGGAAAGCATTGGATTAGACTGAATGTGGGAAATGGTGAGATTTGTGGACAGTTGTAAACAATTCACTGCAAATATAGGGAAGGGAGATGCTAGTGTTTGTAAGAAGCAAACAATGGTAAAAATGTAGAGGGTTTACTTTTTAGTTATTTAAAATATGTAGAATGCTGTTGATTTTCTCTTATTATTATATAAGATTTATTTATTTATCTGTTCTGGGTCTTCGTTGCTGTGCAGATTTCTCTCTAGTTGCAGCAAGTGGGGGCTGCTTACCTGTTGTGGTGCACTAGCTTCTCATTGAGGTGGCTTCTCTTGTTGCAAAGCATGGGCGTAGTAGTTGTGTCGCACGGGCTTAGTTGCTCAAGGCACGTGGGTTCTTCTCGAATCAGAGATCAAACCCGAGTCTCCTGCATTGGCAGGCGGATTGTTTACCACTGAGCCACCAGGGAAGCCCTGATTTTCTCTTTATTATTACCATGTTTTTATAGCAATAGAAGACTTTTGTTTGTTCATTTGTTTTGGATTCAGAAAGTGTAACTATTTACAAGGGATTTCGTTGGTTAACTTGCAAATCACCCCCACCCCAGTGCTTCCTATGGTCTTAGCTGTTTAACTTTGAATCCTCCCAACAACAGGGTATGAAGAATGTAAACCTCATGCTTAGGGAAGTACTGTTTGCACATTTCTTAATGTTCTGCTGAAAACCATCCGCTTCGCGTACTGCTGACACTACAAGTTCAGGGTCACTAACGTAAACCAGGCACCCAACCTTGCCTAGTCCTCTCTATTTTCCTCCAAATTCTAATCCACCCACCGCCCCACCCTCCTGCCTTCTTTTCTTCTCTTAATTGATTCAGAGAGCACAGCCTTCATCAGAGGCTGCCATCCTGCCACCTCTACCCTGACTCTGTCCACATTTTTTCATCTGTCTCTGTTCCTGCCGTCATAAAGGAATTTCTTCCTTTCCTTTAAAAAAAAAATCTTCCCCTAGCTTAGCTTTATTTATTTAATTTTTAAAAAACTTTATTTTATATCAGAGTATAACAATGTTGTAATAGTTTCAGGTGAGCAGCAAAGGGCCTCAGCCATACACATATATGGATCCTTTCATCCCGGGTGACTCAGTGGTAAAGAATCTTCCTGCCAACGCAGGAGATATGGGTTCGATCCCTAGGTTGAGAAGATTCCCCTGAAGTAGAAAATGGAAACCCACTCCAATATTCTTGCTTGGAAAATGCCATGGACAGAAGAGCCTGGTGGGCTACAGTCCATGGGGTTGCAAAGCGTCAGACACGACTGAGCAACTAAACCCACACACGTGCATTTTGCCCCCAAACCCCCCTCCCTTCTTTAAGTCTGTGAGTCTGTTTCTGTCTTGTCAATAATTTCATTTGTATTATTTCTTTTTTGATTCCAAGTACAAGGGATGTCATATGATATTTCTCCTTCTTTGACTTATTTCACTCAGCGTGACAATTTCTAGGTCCATCTATGTCGCTGCAAATGGCATTATTTCATTCTTTTTAATGGCTGAGTACTAAAGAATTGCTTTCTTTTAAAGTCACAGCCTCTACCTTGCTGATTCCATCCTCACCTCCCTCCCAGGATCTTCCACATCAGTCACCACCACCCCTGCCTCTGTATTTTCATCTGCTGCTGCTCTATGGCTCCATCCTTTAGCATTTCACATGTCGAACTCACTCCTATCTTTAAAAGAAATTATTTTTTCTAGTCCAATTGCTCTCAGTGCTAGTTACTGATGAAAAATCACCTGGGGAACTTTAAAAACTTTACAGTGGCCAAGCTGTACCTCAGAACAACTAAGTCAGAATTGGCAGGGGTAGGGCTCAGTGTCAGAAGTTATTTTGAAAGCTCCCCAGGTGATTAAGGAACACTGATCCAACCTACCTATCCTTCCAGCTACCGCCATCTGTCCTCACTCACTGTCAGACTCGATCTGCTGCCTCCTTTCCCTGACCCCTCACTTATGCCTCTGCTGTGTGACCTCACCTCTGCCTGCCTTGGCCTGCTAACCCATCAAAGTCACTGAAGAAGCTCTCATCGCCAAAGCCCATTCCCTGAGCAGCAGCCTTGGCCTGTTGACCATCCCTTCCTCCCTGAAGCATTCCCTTCCCTTGGTCCCGTGCTGCTGTCTCCGATCTTTCTCCTTATCCCTCTTGCCTTCCAATTTCCTGGACTTTTTTCCCTCGGGTCTCTCCTTCACCTTGTCTCTACCACTCTTGTTGGGCAATCTCATCCTCTCTCTTGGCTTTTCTTGCCAGCCAGTGTTAAGAACTCCCAAGGAGCCCACCCAGATTTCTTGAACACCCCTATCTTATCTCCCACTGCCCCCTACACAGCTCCACACAGTGTGCTCAGGAGCAACCTCAGATTCAATGCCAACATCAAACACTTCATCTCACCCCATACTCCTGAATATGTTCTTTCTTCAATGTTTCCTGCCGACTTATATCCAGTTACCAAGTAATATGGGCATTACCCACACTCTTAGAAAGCTCTCATCCACTCATTCAATTCCAGTTTGTGCTTTCTCCTGAGTCATTTTAATTCAGCTTTCATTTAAAATATTACTCCTCTAGGAGGCCTTTTCTGATGCCTAGACTAGGTTTGGCTCCCTGCTGTGTGCTTTGAGAACATGTGACCCTTGCCCTAGCATAACCCATAAAACCTATAGTAATTGCTTAATGGCTGACTTCTACTGGCTAGGGACTCAGAGAAATACAGTCTTTACCCACCAGGATCTTAGAGTCTAGAGAAGAAAAGGAATCATCGTAATAAACATCTCATCTCATCCTCTGTAGTCCCCTTCTCCTCCTGCCCTCAATATTTCCCAGCATCAGGGTCTTTTCCAAAGAGTCTGCTCTTCACATCAGGTGGCCAAAGTATTGAAGCTTCAGCTGCAGCGCCAGTCCTTCCAATGAATCAGGGTTGATTTCCTTTAGAATGAGATGGTTGGATGGCATCATTGACTCAATGGGCATGAGTTTGACCAAACTCTGAGAGATGGTGAAGGACAGGGAAGCCTGGCTTGCTGCAGTTGATAGGCTCACAGAGTCAGGCGCGACTGAACAATGATAAACAGAAAAATGCATAGGTATGTGTAAGGTTCTCAATTTGTAAAAGGACTGCTTGGCTATTCATAGGTGGCTTGAGGGGACCAGCTGAAGAAGGCTTGTGGGGCAAGTGGAGCCTCCCTCTTTCAGTCTAGTACATTATCCAGAAGTAGGTCTGCTGAGTTGAAGTGAATTCTTCTGGAAAGAATAGAAGAAAATGCATGTATCTTCATTTAGAAATGCTGACTCTAGTGGTTAAGAATACTGTATATTTGGAGGTTGCTAAGAAAGTAGATCTTAAAATTTCTTATCACAAGAAAACCAATAGTTACTGTGTGGGGTGATGGATGTTAATTAAATTTACTGTGGTCATCATTTACCAATATGTACATAAATTACCTAGAATTAATACAGTGTTCGGGGAAGGCAATGGCACCCCACCCCAGTACTCTTGCCTGGAAAATCCAATGGACGGATAGCCTGGTGGGCTGCAGTCCATGGGGTCGCTAACAGTCGGACAGACTGAGCGACTTCACTTTCACTTTTCTCTTTCATGCATTGGAGAAGGAAATGGCAACCCACTCCAGTGTTCTTGCCTGGAGAATCCCAGGGATGGGGGAGCCTGGTGGGCTGCCGTCTATGGGGTCACACAGAGTCGGCCACGACTGAAGTGACTCAGCAGCAGCAGCAGCAGCAGGGGATCTTCCCAACACAGGGATCAGACCCAGGTCTTCTTCCTTGCAGGTGGATTCTCTCCCAGCTGAGCCACATAAGTGATATTGAGCATCTATAGAATGAACCAGTGAAACTGCTTTTCAGTACTTGGCTCAAATCAGCCTCATCCACAAATTATCTCGGATCGTCAGCTCTGCCTAGTGGTCTCTGCCTCTTCTAAAACCGCCCTGTAGTTGTTTTTTTTATAACACCCTCACAGGATAAAGATAAAAAACACTATTTTTTGAACAGTATTATGTGCAAGGCAGTGTAATATGCATAATCCAGCTAATTTGGGGAAATTCTCATTGCTTCAAATATTTCTTCTTTTCCTCATTTTCTCCTCCTTCTAGTAGTCCTATTAAATATATATCATACCTTTCATAGTTGCCCTACAGTTCCTGGATATTCTGTCCTCTTTTCTGCAATATTTGCTTTTTACTTTTTCACTTTTGAAGATTTCTATTGCTATATGCTCAAGTCCAGAGAGTCTTCAGCATGTCCATTCTACTAACTAAATTCACCAGAGGCAATTTTCATTTCTGTTAGTGTTTATATCAACAGCATTTCTTTTCAGTTCTTTTCCTAGAATTTCCATCTCTTAGCTTGCCTCATCCATCTATTCTTGCATGCTGTCTACTTTATCCACTAGTGCCCTTCACTTATTACTCATATTTGTTGTAAATTACATGTCTGATAATCCAGCATCCCTGCCATGTCTAGTTCTGATGCTTGTTCTTTCTCTTCAAACTGTGTTTTTCACACCATCTGTCTCTTGAATTTGGAGGGTAGGAGAAAGCAGTTTGTCTTGTGAAATTAATCCTCTTATGGAGCTAAGAAGAGTTGTTGGTTTTTCAGTTTGTTCAGTTTATTTATTGATAGAACAGAGGGGTGACCTGAGGCTTCCATTTTTCCCTCTGTTGAATCAGAGAGGTGCTCCCAGGGGTGTGATTTGAGTTCATTCCATGTCCACAGATCCTCTAAGAACATGGACCATGCCTTTTTGTTATTTTCACCCAAGGAGAAAGTGCTTACCTGAGCTAATTTATAGGGTGGTCAGGGTCCTAGGAGATGGGCAAGTACAATATCTCCACCCAGCAGGAATAGAGTGACCATCTGAAACAACTAGATCCTCTCCATTTGAGTTTGGTTTGAATCTGTGATCTGAGAGAGCATCAGCCCTTGCTAGTCTAGGCAGAAGCATAGATCCGGCAGAGAGAGTAGTGATGGAAAGGAGTCAGGACAAGACAAACAATTGCAGCGGCTGTAGGAGGAAGCTTGGGCCCAGGAGCAAATGCTCAGAATTGTTCAACCACAGAGCTGTTGTCAGAATCTGGATGTGTGAGTGGCCATCAGATGATCTCACATTCATCAGATGACCCTGGGTCATCAGAAGACCCCTAGATGGCCTGGTGAGGGCTGTTTCTATTCTTTCCCCTCCTATTTCCTTAGCCAGTCTGGAAGAGTCTAATTCACCATCTAATGTATAAGTAAGCAAAGCTCTCCTCTGGGTTAATATTCTTGAATTATGCTGAGCACAGTAAAAACTCATTAATTCGAATCACTTGTTTCAACTTTCTAATTATCTCACTTGGACTAAGCTGAAGTTGATTTTTGCTCAGCAAAATTTTATTATGGATAGCCCGAATTAAAAAGAAAAGGGGTAGAAGAATTGTGTAAAATATTTAAGGAGACAAGCTGTTAATTTAAAACTATTTTATCTGTTTATTAAAAATGTATGACTCAAGGAATTTCAAGTAGGTAGAATGAATAAATTTTTTTTGGTCACACAGGGCAGCTTGTGAGATCTTAGTTCCCCTACCAGGGACTAATCCTGGGCCGTGGCAGTGAAAGCACTGACTCGTAACCATTGGGCCACCAGGGAATTCATGAATAAATATTGCTTACAGTCATCTTTTTTTTTCCAAAAAATATTTACTGATTCTCTCTATGGGCTAAGTTATTGCTATGGTCTGAATAATTATGTCCCCTCTAAATTCATATGTTGAAATTCTAACACACAAAGGTAATGGTATTAGTAGGGGGGAGCTTTGGCGAGGTACTTAAGTTATGAGGGTAGAATGTTCTTGAAAGGGGTCAGTGTTTTATAAAAGAGGTTCCAGAGAGACCCCTGTCCTCTTCCACCACATGAGGACACAAGAATTCTGCAACCTAGAAGAGAGGCCTACCCCAACTATGATGGCACCCTGATCTCCAACTTCCAGAGCTGCAAGAAATAAAACTGTATTCTTTATAAGCCACCCAGCCTATGGTATTTCGTTACAGCTTTTCAAAAGGACTAAAAGAGTTAACAGAACACTGAAACACAAAATCAATGAAATATGGTATGGTGCGTGTGTGTGTGTGTGTGTGTGTGTGTGTGTGTGTGTGAAGTATGGTACTGTATGTTAATTTAAAAAATAAAAGTATAACATAAGAAGTAGATTGCAGTATTGGGTTTGCTGCGCATATACTGTAATATTGGGTTTTTGCACACATACATACACAAACACACATATAATAGCCCTTGCCATTAAGAAGCTTAGAGGCTGATGGAGAAGACAAAAAAATACATTGGTATGTTAAATGCCGAGATGCAGGTACACACACAGTGGATTAACGAGCATAAAAGAGGAGCATCTAGCATAACACAATAAAAGCAAACAAACACCATTCTCCATTGGCATGATAGGTAGGCCCTCAAAGAATGTTTTGATGAGAATTTATATGCACCTATGACTAGGCTTCCCAGGTGGCCCAGTGGCAAAGAAACAGCCTGCCAATGAAGGAGACTCAAGAAACACTGGTTTGATCCCTGGGTTGGGAAGATTCCTCTGGAGTAGGAAATGGCAACCCACTCTAGTACTCTTGCCCAGAAGATTCCATGGACATAGGAGCCCGGCAGGTTACAGTTCATGGAGTCACAAAGAGTCAGACAAGACTGAGTGCTTATCTTTACTTCTTATGACTTACTGATAATACTATGTACTGTTATTTGCTACATGAAAAGAAAAAAAGTAAAGTAAATGTCATAAAATCCAAGCATATCTTAGAATTTTTTCTCCCTTGTTTGGATAAAAGAACACTTTATATCTCGGCTTTTCTCCCCCATCACAAATTTTTAGCATAGTAAACCTCTATACACTATTAAAATTCCCATAAGTAATAATCAATCAAGTCTATGTATTATATGAAATACATTGAAAAGTTAATAAATAAAAAGAATGAAAAAAAAAAAAGAATGGATATTTATTTCTCTTCCCATCTTTAGCTGCAAGGTATTTGAAGGATCTATTTTTAAGTACCTTTGAAACTATAAAGTCTTTATCCCATTTGCAGATGTCTAAACAGTCCTTACACATTCATTGGAAAAAGGAAAAATCAATACAAATTTGCTTCTTGTGACCATATTCAGAATTGAAATTCATTTTCTTTTTTCTCTAATATGGTAGAAAACTCTCACTAGCATATAAAGCCATAATCAAAGTTCATTGAAATAATAATTCTTTTTTAAGACATCAGAATAAGAAGCCAATTCAAAATTCTATTCAATATCAAAATATCCTTAAATTGTGCCAAAATCTCATTCTAAACCCAAACTATATCTAGAGGGATGTTCAAAAATTCAAATGATGCACTCTGATTTTAGTTTTACGTTCCTTCACCATTGCTATTTTTGTTTTAGGATATAAATTTTTCTATACTCCCACATGGTCCAATTCTCAGTGACATTTCTAATCAAATGAAACTCAAGCTGGGAAACCTTATTCCTGGGATTCATTTTGGGGATTTCACACTACAACTTAAAGCAGAAAACTGGGTAAATAATAGAAAGTTAGGTCTAACTCATGCAAGTCGACTGGGCATTAAAACATTTAGACTTCCTTGAATATTTGCATTTAACATGAATTAGGTCCTGAAATAATAAGTGAAAAAGTCAGTACTACAGAGTTATTTGTGCCCACATTATAATCAGAGGCAGAGGAGGTGTCATGCAAGTCTCCCAGCATCTCAATAACACAACAGATGTAATCCTTTCTATAAAGTGTTAATCTGAACTCATCAAAATAAGTTATTTCCCAGACTTTTTTCTCACTTCCTTTTGGAGCTCATCAAATGTATAAAAGATGAAGAGATCATAAATCAATAATTACATATTTAAGACAATTTAGAAAAAGTTATAGTATTTACCTCATATCACACAAAACTGTCAATAAATAATTTAATCAGAAAATGATATCATAAAGGTACCACAAGAAAATTAATATTCTTGCATTAGGAAATGCCTAAGAAAGGAAAGTAGAAGTTATGAACAACCACCAAACCTACAGTTAACAAACAGAAGCAAAACAAAAAAAAATCCTGTGAAAAATCTTAAGAGGCAGAGCTTGCATATGACTTAGGAATACTATTCCAGCATTTTATAACTTGTCCAGTTTACATGGTGAGGGATGGAAACCCCAAAGGACTGAAAGTCAACCCACCAGCCCATGGATCTGATCATTCTTATCCCTGTGGCAAGAATGTCACTGTGGAAATGACCAAATCTGTCTATTATGGCTATGGATGCTAACACTAATAGCTGCCTTTTCCTGCTCTAACTCTGTGTTCATGAAGCAAGCTTCTATTTAGAATGTGATTACCATTAACATCTGCTTTCTGGTAAAGAATGTGCTGTTGAGGTGACACAAGCTTCCTGGTACATAAAATAACAAAATATCATGTATCTATTCATTTAATAAGGATGGAGGAGATTATATGCTGTGGGCATGGTCCTAAGGTTATTAAGTTAAATAAACATTAAAAAAAAATTTCTTCATTAACACCAAACCAAGGAATAGATGTGACAGAGTTAACTAACATCTTGTTTTGTGAATATGCACTCAACCCTTAAAAATGTTTCAGCATGCACACCCACGTGTAAATCATGTATTTGTGACTCCCTAGTGGCTCAGATGATAAAGAATGCACCTACAATGTGGGAGACCCAGATTCCATTCCTGGGTTGAGAAGATCCCCTGGAGGATGTCATGGCAACCCACTCCAGTATTCTTGCCTGGAGAATCCCAGGGACAGAGGAGCTGGGTGGGCTACAGTCCATGGGGCCGCAAACAGTTGGACACAACTGAGTGACTACACTGCTACACTATGCTAGTATACTGGACACACAGAAAAACGAAGAAAGAAATCTAACTCCAAGGTAACCTGATGTGACCTCCATTCTTTTTCCAGAAATAACCCAGATGTGTGCTTAGTCACTCAGCTGTGTCCTACCTACTCATTGCAATGCCATGTAGCCTGCCAGGCTTCTCTATCCATGGGATTCTCCAGACAAAAATACTGGAGTAGGTTGCCATTTCCTACTCCAGGGGATCTTTCTGACCTAGGAATCGAACCTACATCTCTTACATCTCCTGCGTTTGCAGGTGGATTCTTTACCACTAGCACCATCTGGGGATCCAGACATGGTTCTGGTCATATTTTGTGTGTCCCCTTTCATTTCCACCTGTATCAAATCCCTTGGTGGGAGAGTTAAGGAAGTAGAGGTGATAACTAAGATCCCACTGGATGGCCAAATAAAGGTTCATCAGGTCAAGTAAGGTGAAACAAAAATCTCTCTGTGTAGAGACAGTGTAAAATAAGATAGTTCTAGGAACTGTTAAAAGGTAAAAATTCAGAAATGGGAATACAATGCCCTGTGTATAAGCAGAGGTCTTTTAAAACAAACAAAAATTTTAACTCAGAGATTTTTACTAGCATGCACTTAATTTAGAAAAAATAAATAACAAAAATATAAATGATATCCTTTCTGGGCTAAGCTCAAAAAATGAAGAAGCAGGAATGATCACACTCCAATACTGAGAGTGTGACTGGTCATGAAATTTCTAGAGATTTCTGCGGGACTCACATTAAAAGTGTTTTCAGTCCTCTTACTCAGAAATTCTACTTTATGCTCAGGAAAAGTTTCAGGATATGTGAGAAAACTTACTTAAAATGTGTTAGGTGCTAACTACATGCCAGGCACCTGTGATACACACAGCTGGTCACCAATATCACCCTGCAAGAAAGTACTTATTGTGTCCAGCTGTTCACCCCTACAGGCGTGGCCTCAGCTGCAGAGACACCTCCTCACCCAGGGTGGGTCACCCCTAAAACTGATGGAGGTGGGCTACAGAAGTCCAGCCATTCTGGCTCCACTAGGATGACACCAACAGGTCATCTGATCCCCAAAGCCAAGAGAGCTGAGCCAGCATTGCAGCTAGACTACTCGTTGGGCTGGATATTGCTTCTGCCTCTTCGCTTTCAAAGGTGTCCATCCAAAGGGCTTCTTCTAATAAGCCACCTGCACTCTAAACTCTGCCTGTGTCTGCTCCCCCCAAACCCCACCTGCAACAGATCTCCTTTGGAAGTTGAAGACATCACAGTGAAAATGATAAAGACTGGTGAGGACTTCCCTGGCAGTCCAGTGGTTAAGAATCCACCTGTCAGTGCAGGGGACAAGGGTTCGATCGCTGGTCTGGGAAGATCCCACGTGACTTAGAGCAACTAAATTCGTGTACCATGACAAGAGAAGCCATTGAAATGAGAAACCTGTGCACTGCAACTAGAAAAAGCCCATGCTTCATATCAACGAAGACACAGGGCAGCCAAAAGTAAATAAATAAATAAATAAATAAATTTAAAAAAAAGATAAAGACCCCAGTCCTTGGCACCCACATCTGGCTTGGAGGAAACATAAAATAAACCAATAGATGAAGATGGTAACTTCACACTGTAATTCATGCAGTGAAGAGAATAAAATAGGATATTTAAAGGAGCAACCAGAGCTGTGTGGAGGTTGCATCTTGATCAAGAGGTCTAACAAGGAAGTCACATTTAAACAGAGAGGGAGCTGAAAGGCAAGAACAGAACAGCCAAGCAGAGAAGTGATGGCAAATGTTACATGAAATTTCAAGAGCAAAGGCACCATGGTATAAAAAAAAAAATAAAACTTTTAAGTTATTGGGAGAGAATGTCAAAGACTGTATGATCTTGAAGTGAGAAAGGGTTTTTTAAACAAGTCACAAAGAATGCAAGCCACACAGAAAATTTAACTGCATTTAATGTAAAGCAGCTGTACTACAAAATACACTATAAACAAAGGAAAAGGGCAAAACCACAGACTGGGAAAAACTATTTGCAGTCTGTAACTGACAAAGAACTATAATCCAGAAATGTAAAGCACCCACCCACCTATAAGAAAAATAATACTAGAGAAAGAAATGGGTTCAGAGATTAGCGCTTTCATCTGCAGTGCCAACATTTCATCTCTATTGAAAACTACATGTTGGAGCAACATATATGATGGCTGAAAATTAAGATTCAATAAAGGTGTGTATATACATAACTGATTTACTCTGCTGTATACCTGAAACTAACGCAACATTGTCAATCATCTATACTCCAATAAAAATCTTGATTCAAGAAGATGAATGCGGGAATTGGTATTATTTTAATTGGTCTCTGAACTTTTAAAATACCTGAACTATTTCACATTTTTCATTGGGGAATATCTTCCCTGATGGCTCAGTGGGTAAAGAATCCACCTGCAGTGCAGTAGACTCGGGAGACTTGGGTTGAATCCCGGATCAGAAAGACGCCCTGGAGGAGGAAATGGCAACCCACTCCAGTACTCTTGCCTGGAGAATCCCAGGGACAGAGAAGTCAAAGGAGGCTACAAGTCTGTGGGGTCACAAAGAGTCAGACACAACTGAAGTGATTTAGTACATACACAGAGAGACAAAGAAAGGGGGAAATATGAAGCTGATTCATTGAAATTGTAGATTACTCCCTGCTATTCCAGAGCATCTCTGCTTTCTGTCCTTTCCAGCAGGTTCTTCAACTGATCTTTTGTTTCATGAATCATGCCAGATCCTTCCAAAGGTTAACTTTTTGCTGACACCTTTAGAGCCAGTTTTTCTTGCTTTCCAAGAACCCTAACTGCACAAAGGTTTCCCATGTGACTGAGCCAGTTAGGGCCCCACAGAAAGCCAACACTCCCTTACTAAGGTCCTGGAGTATGGGGAGACATTTCTTATCTATGTATATTTAGTGTCTGGAACATAACATGTTACAGACTGAATGCTGGGGTCCCACCCTAGTGTAATGGTATTTGGACATGGGACTTTGGGGAGGTATTTAGATCACGATGGCAGTGCCCTTATAAAAGAGACTCAGCTTTTTCATCCCTTCTGGCCATGTGATGACACAGCAAGTAAAAGTGAAAGTCACTCAGTCGAGTCCGACTCTTTGCGACCCCATGGACTACACAGTCCATGGAATTCTCCAGGCCAGAATACTAGAGTGGGTAGCCATTCCCTTCTCCAGGGGATCTTCCCAACCCAGGGGTTGAACCCAGATCTCCTGAATTGCAGGCGGACTCTTTAGCAGCCAGTCAATTATGAACTAGGAGGTGGACCCTCACCAGACATGGGATATACTGGTGCCTTGATCTTGGACTTCTCAGCTTCCAGAATTGTGAGAAGTAAATTCTGTAATTTATAAGCCACTGAGTCTATGGTGGTTTGTGATAGCAGCCTGAAAGATTCAGGACAAGACGTGATTTATTCGTTCCAGATTTCCACACAGACCATCCGGCTCCTGGTATTTAAAGATGACATTTATCTGGTACTGATGAACTATGTGCAGGGCATCAGTGGAGATGCAGACAGAGAGAGCAGACTTGTGGACACAGCAGGGGAAGGGGAGTGTGGGACAAGTGGAGAGAGTAGCATGGAAACATACATTACCACATGTAAAACAGCCAGTGGGAATTTGCTGTATGACCATAGAGCTGAAACCCAGTGCTCTGTGACAGCTGAGGGGATGGGATGGGGTGGGAGGGAGGTTCAACAGGGAAGGGACATATGTATACCTATGACTGATTCATGTTGATGTATGCCAGAAACCAACACAATATTGTAAAGCAGTTATCCAGTTATACAATAAATAATTGTAAAGCAATTATTTATTTTAAAATTAATTTAAAAATAAAGATGACAGCTATCACTCACCTCCATCTTAGCCTCATGCTTCAACTTCCCTGAGTTTAGCAGATTTTTAAACTAAGAAGATTAGGAGATCAGACTATTTCTCAGAAAATATTCAATGGTCAAAACTGTTCTGTGACAACTTATGTTTAATTTAGGGCCTTGTATTAATAAAATGCATACCAACTAATTACAAAAAGGTTGTCTGAAAGAAAAACAGGCACCAAAAGTTCCCCTAGGCTGGGAAGGACATCTATATAGAATGATAAATGTTGCCTGTAATACTTCAACATAGATAAGGAAAACTGAGGCTTTCTTAAATCCCAGTTAGCTTCAGAGAAATAAGAAGCTTATTCTAAAACCATCCCGGGTATTGTCATTTACCAAAGTAGCTTGAACAAGATTTAGGAATAAGTTTTTTTTTTTTTTAATGAATATAATCTTTACCTGCAAAATAAAATTCAGATGCAACACTGAAATTCAACACCCAAAATAAATAGAAGAATTTGTTAACACAATTTTGGAAAATTAAAAATAATTCTATAACATTTATTATGTATGGCAGGAAGGAAGATTCTACTTAGAATGCTTATGCCCATCATAGAAAAATGAAAAATATAGAAAAATGCCAAGAAAAAAATCATCCATAACTTTTAAGTGTTAGGAATCTTTCTACTGCATATAGCAGGAAAACCCAATTCAGATTGCTTAAGCAGTGAAGGGGATCTATTAGTTTTTAGAAATGAAAAAGCTGGACATGAATAAATTTCAAAAGCCAGCTGATTTGTGGTCAAGTGATATTACCAAGACCAGATTTATATCTTGTCTCTGACTTTGCCATCCACGAGGCTGGTTCCATCCTCAGGTGGGCCACCTCTCAGGGCTACAGCATGGCCACACCTCCAACTGCCCTAGCACGACCTTACCTTTACTTCCAGATCTCACAGGAAAAGAAAGACTTTGCAAACCTGATGGCTGAAACCAAAGCCTTCAGAGCTGAGTTGGTTCTGAATGGGCCTCATCCTGAAATCATCACAGGTTCAGTGCACTGACTGACTTAGGGTACCAGGGGTGAAGCCCACCTCCCAGAACACGAGGGCAGCAAGGAGTGGAGTTTGATACTATAATGGGAACCGCGGATGATGCTTGAGGTAGAAAGAATGAGAATGGGAGAGAAGTCACAAATGTCTGCTACTATAAAACCACTGCTGAAAGATAACAACCATTGATGTTTTGTTATGTGTGTACAACTATACACACACATAGACACATGTGTAAGAAATTAGAGCATTTAAAAACTGATTTATAGCAACTAACATAAAATTTAAAGTTCTATATTATTCAATTTATATGAAAATTATTTCTCTTACATGACAACCTATTTTTGTTTTACAGATTAATGTTTTTCAAAGTCTCTTAAAGGATATTAATAACTTAAAAAAAACTCTCCTGATCCCTGAATTGTCTCTGTTTTCTCCAGGGTCGGTTTTTGTTGTTTTTTTTTTTCCTTTTGTGCCTTTGTGTCCTTGAAAACATATGATTGTCGACTGCCCATTCTCATTCATGGATAAAGGGCTGAGTTGCTTGAGTATATGGCATGGATATCTTCTGAATATGTACAGTCTAATTTCCCTAGGAAGTCCCTCCCTCAACTAAATGGCATGGTTGACAGCAGTCTCCATGTAAATGGGTGCTACCTTGTCAACTAGGAAGACAGAACACCCCTCACTCCCATCCCCACCAATACCAACAAAAAGGGCTTTACGTTGGGGTACCCATATCAATACTCTGTTCCCTAGAATTCTTCACACAGATCATCTGACACTTTTAGAAGTCACCAGTATAGCTTTGTCCTGGAAACAATCACTATAGAGTCTTGACAGTGGCAGGAGATGGGGCAGCAGTTCAAGCTCAAAACTAATCCAGTGACAACACTTCTCGAACAACTCTTTAATTGGTCACCTACTAATTCATCTCTTCTCTTCTTACCACCTATCAGTCTGTAAATTTTCCATGGCGACAACACTAATTTCTACCTCCACTCCACTTTTGTGCTAATCTTTTAAAATTAAGTTCCTGCGTTAGTCTATCTTCCCTTATAATCCCTTTGATTTTTCCACCTTCAAGAAACTGGTTTCAATCTCTGATCTTCCTTCAATCTTCTGATCTTCTGTTCTCTCCTCTCATCTCAGGGTTATTTTGAATTCATTCTCTTTTGAATTTCCTTGTAATCCTGCCAGTGGGATGTGTGAAGGATAAGAGGTCAACGTGAATGTTCAGTCAGATGAGCTTGTATCAGGTTCTTTATTGGAGCATGGAAAGCACCATGAACTCTGCATGGCTTGTGCAGAATGAAACTGCACTGCTGAGGCAAGTGCTAATGTGCATAGAGCTCTGCACCCTGGGTAGGACCTAGAGTTCACAGGAACCATGCTGAAAGTTCTGCTGCAGTCTGGAGGCACAAGTTTTTGAAGATGGAAGAACTAACATAGTGAACGAAATGCCTGGATTGCTTGTCCTGGTCAGTCCAGAGGTTCCCATGGGAAATTACTGCCTTTCAGTAAGCTTACCCCTGTGTATATCACAGTCATTCAACACCACATCCCTAGAACATAAAGGGGCTGTATATGCTGACTGAACCATAACTAGACACCAAGAATTCAGTCCCCTTGTCTTCCCACTTTCTAATACTTCTACATACAAAGAACATTAGAAAACTCTGCTTATCTCCGTATGCTAATGACATCCATTCTCCATACTTGATCGTTTCATATATGAAGTGGAATTTCCTAGAGTGACTCAGCCTCAAGGTTCAGATATTGAGAATAACTAGGCTGCTTACTGTACTTATATATTACTTCTATACACTGTCATTTTATGACAGTAGCAGTAATATTGCACTTTCAAAATCTTTATTAGATTAAGGAGAAGTTGAATATTTCTCAAAAACATTTATAGTAATGGCATTCTACTTTTTGAACGTAATGTTAAGGATCTCATGTAGAATGACTTCAATGTTTTAACGTCAGCTGTGAACACTGAGGAATCTTAGAAAATGAAATCTATTTTTCTTCACAGGCACAGAGAAAGAAGGAACTTTAACATTTGATAATGACCAGCACTCATTTAATTGCTGGGTTAACCCACCTTCACTGTGAAACAGAGGGCCTGGAGAGACAAGCACTCATCAGGCTCTCGTGCAGGGCCCCTGTCTCTGCTTGTTGCATCGTGCCTGTCATAGTGATTAACCCCCAACACTGGCAATTCTCTGGTTCATATTTTCTTTGTTTTTCAAAATCCCTGCATACATACAGTTTCTAAATACTCCTTTCTTTATTTTCTCCTTTCTTCTTAAAGCTGGTCTTCAATTGCTTTGCAGGTTTCTCAGTAATGTTGCACATAAAAAGTTTGTTGCAGGGAATCCCAAACTCAGATTAAGAATGATTTTCTTTCTCAGGAATGAATCACATTCTCTTTATTCAATGTACTTTTAATTTTGGCCTGTCATGTGTCGTATAATAACTTCAATTCATACTCACAGAAAAAAGGCTTGTCATTATCACACTTTCAAAACTATGCTATGGAAAGGGTCTCAAACATAAGTTGCTAATGCCATTTAAAATTCTGTTTGATTTATCATCTCTCTTTTTCTTTCCTACCTATTCACCTGTCACTTAGAATGCTTTAAGGGTAAGTATCTCAAAAAGACCAAAAGAATAGATATGGGCATAATGTTGATGGGAGCGTACCAAACTCCAACAGAGTCTTTGATATAAGTAGAGTTTCTTTTTTTTTTTTTTAAGTGAATTTAGACTTTGAACTTCAAAGTCTTGTGACAACATCCCTCTAGTCCAAGATTAAAAGTGTGATAGATAGCCTTCTGGTTTAAAACTAAGAAGGTTTTATAAAAACTACCTGATTGAGTGTAGAGCTCTTCCATTTGTACTCAGTTTGATAGAATAGTGAATGAAAATATGGATTTAATAGTCACAGAGACCACGGTTCAAATGTACTTCTAACTCTTATTAGTTATGTGATTTGGAGTATGTTTTTTCAAAATTTCTGAGTTTCATTTTTCTATGGTATAAAATGAAAAAATAAGAACATCTACCTCATGGAGTTGTAACAAAGATAATATATGCAAAGTATTTAGTATTTGAAAAATACTATTCAAAAGAAACATCTTTTGCAATAGTATACTATTGTTTTGAATTCATTCTCTTTTGAATTTCCTTGTAATACTGCCAGTGGGATGTGTGAAGGATAAGAGGTCAATGTGAATGTTCAGTCAGATGAGCTTGTATCAGTTTCTTTATTAGACCATGGAAAGCACCATGAACTCTGCATGGCTTGTGTAGAATGAAACTGCACTGTTGAGGCAAGTGCTAATGTGCATAGAGCTCTGCACCCTGGGTAGGACCTAGAGTTCACAGGAACCATGCTGAAAGTTCTGCTGTATAGTATACAATAGTATACTAATGCAAAAGATGACTTGTATAGTTGCTGCCCTTGTTTTTTGATATTTCAACATTTTTGCTTTATGAATGGAATTTTTACCCTCTAGACATATTAAAACTTTAAAAAATGCTTCATAAAATATATCCTGGGAGTCCCTTGGACAGTAAGGAGATCAAACCAATCAATCCTAAAGGAAACCAACCCTAAATACTCATTGGAAGGACTGGTGCTGAAGCTGAAGCTCCAATACTTTGGCCATCTGATGAAAAGGGCTGACTCATTGGAAAAGATGATGAGGATGCCGGGAAAGATTGAAGGCAGAAGAGGGCAGCAGTGGAAGAGATGGTTGGATGGCATCACCAACTCAATAGACATGAATGTAGGTGAACTCTGGGAGATGGTGAGGGACAGGGAGGCCTGGTGTGTTGCCATCCATGGGGTCACAAAGAGTCAGACACAACGTAGCGACTGAACAACAACAATTTCTGATTGGCTTGGTGATGAAAAGCACTTTTAAATTAAATATTCCAAAATTGCCAGATATTAAGGAAATTAAAGGTTTCAAATATTTAAAAAAAAGATATCTTCTAGAAATAAACTCAGAAAAGTTTTAAGAATTCACGTTCACATAATGTAGATATATCCTTGGCAAACCAGAGTAGTTTAATCATTTTGATTTAATTAAAAACACCTATGTATTTTCCATTAGATTAGTGTAAAGTATAATTTACTTGGAGACTTTTATTCTACTTGGGTATGTTTTTATTAAACATATACAGGTTTGCTGATTGAATGAGATAGCATGCCTTCTAAATGTTTAAGATTATGAAAAACTGTAAATATGTTAAACCAAAATCGAATCGCTGTTCTGACAAATTTTATGTTAATAGTGTAGCAGGCCCAGAATGTGGTTCAGATTGGAGGCTGATGATGTCACACAAACATCAAGAAGGTAGGGAAAGGTTTGTTATTCACAGAAGATGCCTTTCAAGAGAGAGCAGGGCAGGCCTCCCAAAGAAGTCCAAAATGGCTTTAAAAAGAACATGTAAAGGAGACTGGCTTTCTGTTTTCTGGTGGTGAGGGGTGGGGCTGGAGCACTATTTCACATGTGCAGGCAGGGGTTTTCCAGCATTAAATTTCTATCCTACAACCCCCACCCAGGCACTAAAGAAGGAAGCACCCGGGCTTCCTACTCAACCTTCCCAAATATGGGACAGAGGGAAAGGGGGGCCTTAAAAGCTGCCAGCAGGACTTCCGTGGTGGTCCAGTGAGTAAGGCTCTGTGCTTTCACTGTGGAGGGTGAGTGTTCAATTTCTGGTTGGGGAACTTCTGCATGCCAGGTGGTGCCAGGATATCTACTTGAGGGCTTTCTTGGAGGCTCAGGAAGAATCTGCCTGCCTATGCAGGGGATGTGGATTCAATCCCTGGGTCAGAAAGATCCCCTGGAAAAGAAAATGGCAACCCACTCCAGTATTATTCCATGGGAAATTCCATGAGCAGAAGAGCCTGGCAGACTATGGTCCATGGGGTCACAAAAGAGTTGAACATGATTTATTGACCAAACAACAACGTCAACCTGAAGACAATTTCCAAGATTTTTAGGCAACTTAAACTTTGTGCTGGTATTAACTTGAGTTAATAAATATTCGCTGGATGTCTAGATAATTTCTAAGATAGAATACTGAAACATTAATTACTAAGCACAAGTTTAAGTTTATATATTTTATCTCTTATTTTTATGATATAGATAGATGGATATGGTAAGCACTTGTGTCTCTTAAAAAATGCTCCTTTGAGGAGGCAAGAATATACAATGGAGTAAAGACAATCTCTTTAACAAGTGGTGCTGGGAAAACTGGTCAACCACTTGTAAAAGAATGAAACTAGATCACTTTCTAACACCACACACAAAAATAAACTCAAAATGGATTAAAGATCTAAATGTAAGACCAGAAACTATAAAACTCCTAGAGGAGAACATAGGCAAAACACTCTCCGACATAAATCACAGCAGGATCCTCAATGATCCGCCTCCCAGAATACTGGAAATAAAAGCAAATATAAACAAATGGGATCTAATTAAAATTAAAAGCTTCTGCACAACAAAGGAAACTATAAGCAAGGTGAAAAGACA
>SJYX01015340.1:113945-124717 GCA_006410675.1 Oreotragus oreotragus | reverse complement strand
TTCTTCCAGTCCAGCGTTTCTCATGATGTACTCTGCATATAAGTTAAATAAGCAGGGAGACAATATACAGCCTTGACATACATATAAAACAACCTCACTCAAGGTAGTGGGGAAAAATGCTGACCTAAGTAACTTTGGAAATAAACAGAGCTTGAAAGATTAAAGGCAAAAAAGATTTGTTGTTTCAGATGGGGCTATGAGTGAACAGTTAAGATATGCAGATGCAATTATACATTTTTTTACTCCAATAAAAGGTTTTTAAATTTCCAAACATACTCAAGAGTAGAAATAATCATTTTATAAATTCCCAAAGTAGTATCCATTCTCCACAATTATCCAGATTTTGCCACAGCTCAACCGACAACCTATTTTTCTTTCCTGAAGCATTTTAAAGTAAACCTCAGAAATTAAGCTTATATAATTGTTTGGGAGGGAGCAGCTTTTTTTTTTAAGCTTTTTATTTTATGTTGCAGTATAGCCACTATTAGACTTCCTTGGTGGCTCAGTGGTAAAGAACCTCCCTGCTAGTGCAGGGGATGCGGGTTTGATCCCTGATCAGGCAACTAAGCCCTCGTGTTGTAGCTGCTGAGCTTTCACACCACAACTAGAGAGAAGCCGGGGTGCCTCAGTGAAGGATCCCATATGCCACAATAAAGATCTTCCGTACAGAAACTAAGACCAGATGCAGCCAAATAAAATTAATAAATATTTAAAGTGGCTGCTGCTGCTAAGTCACTTCAGTCGTGTCTGACTCTGTGCAACCCCATAGACGGCAGCCCACCAGGCTCCTCTGTCTCTGGGATTCTCCAGGCAAGAAGAATGAATGTTCACAGCAGCTTCATTTGTAATAGTCACAAAGTGGAAACAATCCAAATGTCCGTCAACTGGTAAATTGATAGACAAAATGTGAAACATACATTGATAGACAAAATGTGAGACAAATGTCAAACATTCATACAATGGAATACTCAGCAATAAAAATGAATTATCTCAGTATGTGCTATAACATGAATGAATCAAAAACATGATATAATTCCCAAGAGAAGGCAAACACAAAAGAGGGCAGACTATATAATTCCATAGGTATGAAGTTCTACAATAAGCAAAACTTATTTATAATAACAGAAAAGATCAGGGTTTGCTTTGAGGGAAGGGTGTGGGGAGGATTTCCTGGAGAGGGCAAAAGGGAATTTTCCAGGGTCATGGGGCAATGTTTTATGTATTGTTTAGAGTGATTACACTGAATAGAGTGGTCAAAATTAATCAAATTAAACATTTAAGATCTGTGCATTTTGCACTTTCCTGGGGGTCAAGTGGTTGAGAATCTGCCCGCCAATGCAGGGAACACAGGTTCTATCCCTGCTCCAGGAAGATTCCACATACAACTAAACCCATGCAACACAACTAGTGAGCCCGTTCTCCAAAGAGTAGCCCCTGCTCTCCGCAACTGGAGAAAGCCCATGCACAGCAATAAAGAAACAGTGCAGATAAAAATAAATTTCATAATATATAAATTATATCTCTTAAAAATGGATGTATGTCAATTTTGGATTGCTATCATCTCTTGATGAAAGTGAAAGAGGAGAGTGAAAAAGTTGGCTTAAAGCTCAACATTCAGAAAATGAAGATCATGGTATCCAGTCCCATCACTTCATGGCAAATAGATGGAAACAGTGACAGACTTTATTTTGAGGGGCTCCAAAATCACTGTGGATGGTAACTGCAGCCATGAAATTAAAAGACACTTGCTCCTTGGAAGGAAAGTTATGACCAACCTAGACAGTATATTAAAAAGCAGAGCTATTACTCTGCCAACAAAGGTCCATCTAGTCAAAGCTATGGTTTTTCCAGTAGTCATGTATGGATGTGAGAGTTGGACTACAAAGAAAGCTGAGAGCCGAAGAACTGATGCTTTTGAACTGTGGTGTTGGAGAAGACTCTTGAGAGTCTGTTGGACTTCAAGGAGGTCCAACCAGTCCATCCTAAAGGAAATCAGTCCTTAATGTTCGTTGGAAGGACTGATGCTGAAGCTGAAACTCCAATACTTTGGCCAGCTGATGGGAAGAACTGACTCATTGTAAAAGACCCGGATGCTGGGAAAGCTTGAAGGCAGGAGGAGAAGGGAACAACAGAGGATGAGATTGCTGGATGGCATCACCGACTCAATGGACATGAGTCTGAGTAAACTCCGGGAGTTGGTGATGGACAGGGAGTTCTGGCGTGCTGGGATTCATGGGGTCACAAAGAGTCGGACATGACTGAGTGACTGAACTGAACTGCACTGATCACCAGGTGGCAGTGGAAACTAATTTCTTTGACTGTAAAGTGCGTGCAGTGCCTAACATTTGTAAATCATGTTATTTGTGAGTGTTCTTAAGAGCATGAGGCACAATTTTATAAGCATGAATTTTTAATTTCAATCAATAGTATTGTGCTGGAGGTCTCTTCCTGTTCCTTACTCTTCCCTGCCCCCACCCACTCAACACCTTGTTTTAAAGATCTGTTTACATTATTGTGTGCATATCTACTTCATTGCTCTTTATTTGATATAACACTCTAATGGTGGATGCCTCACTGTGTCCATCCCTTCAATCATCACAAATAGTTTTGTGGTAAAATATCCTCTTATGTGTTTTTTATGCACCTGTGTGAGAATTTCTCTAATGACATAGCCAGGAGTAGGGTCTTTCCCAACTCCACTCATAATATTTATTTTACCTCCTTATCCCCTCTGCTTCATAAAATTTCCCCAAGTTCTTTGTGCTCAAACAGCTGAATCCAGGTATCATCCAAAGCTTTTATTATTTATTTATTCATATTTTGCTGCACTGGGTCTTTGATGTAAGTGGACTTTCTCTAGTTGCGGCAAGAGGGGGCTACACTTTGTTGCAGAGGGCTGGCTCTAGGCGCAAGGGTTTCAGTAATTGAGGCTCTCAGGCTCTAGAGCACAGGTTCAGTAGTCGTGGCACACAGGCTTAGTTGCTCCACAGCATGTGGAATCTTCCTGGAGCAGGGATTGAACCAGGGAAGGCCATAAACTTTTTTTTGGAACTTGACCTATATTGAAAAGGAACTGTGGACAAAGATTCACCAGAAATTATCTGAACAAGCGAGAAAATACAGTTAATACTACTGAAACTTACTAAAAAAGTTCCAGGACATACATAAGCTTTTAAATTAAAGGAACTATATACTGTGAGTTGTTTTATTTGTATGTCTCCTTACAAAGTGTGTAGTGCTCTTTGTGATGTTGTTTAAATTTACAAAATAGTACTGTTGACTAAGATTTGGATGTCCAAACTGATAATCTTGGATTTTCTTCTACTGAATAAATTTCTCCTGATTCTTTGTGGTAAGAGAGCTACATTTATGTAACATCCTAAAGGTGATGTCCTAGGAAAACTTTGAAGGTTTCTCAACTGTGTCTCTGTTGACATTTTGGGCCTGATAACCCTTTGTTGTAGGGAGCTGTCCTGTGCCTTATGGGATGTTTGACAGTGTCCCTGGCCACTGCCCACTAGGTGCCAGTAACATCCCTTTTCCCTGGTTGTGACAACCAAAAATGCTTCCAAACGTTGTCAAATGTCCAATGATGGGGGGCAAAAACACCTCCAGTTGAGAAGCACCAATCTGTGGTAAACAAACTCTGGTATTCACTTGGGACCTTTTGCTAGACTCTCCCTTCCTTTTTGTCAGTTTATTTCAACCCTAATCTCAACTGTCGGCTTCCAAGAGGCTCAGTGGTAAAGAATCTGCCTGCCAAGCAAGAGAGGCTATTTCGATCCCTGGGTCAGGAAGATCCCTTGAAGAAGAAAATGTCAACCCACTCCAGTATTCCTGTCTGGAAAATCCCATGGACAGAGGAGTCTGGAGGGTTGCAGTCCATGGGATCACAAAAAGAGTCAGACGCAACTTAGTGACAAAGAACAACAATCATCTCAGCTACAGACATGTATTACATGGTCCTTTTAAAAATGTCCACCTCTACTTTCCAACTGGAATAAAGCTCTGTCTCGAGAAACGTACCAGAACTTTTAGCCTCTTAGTGGACTGAACACCAGGGAGTCTTCTCTAGGTCTCCTGGCCTCCCTTTCTCAGACACTACAGTGCACCCGAGGGGAAGAAGGAGTCAGAATTCTCCTATGTTCCCTTCCCTGAGGAATCCAGAGGAGCAGGAAGAGCCCCACAGTGCCTGATAAGATCTTAAACGTCTGGTGACACCAGTCTGCAAAGGGAACAGAAAGGCGGTGTCTGTTTTTTCAAGTCTCACCTCCGCTCCCCTCGTCTCTCTAGATCTCCTTTGAAACTTAATTTTTATCTGCAGTCCTTGGATGAGCACCCGGAGTGATGACTGTCACCTATATTTCTCAGCACAATAAGAGAAGTCTCTGGAAAGTTCTTTGTGGTCAAATAAGTGAGGGCAACACTGCCTACTGAATCTCTCTCTCTTGGACACTAGCGATGACCGTTAGTTTATTAAAGGCTTTGAAAAGCTCTTCAGAAGTGTATGCATGTATGCTCCTCTGTCCATTACTGTTTGAGAAGCACTGCCTTGAAATGAGCGCACTCTCTGACAAGCATGTAAACAAAAACAAAAACAAAATGCAGTTCTGTGTGTGTCTCAGCTGAAGAGCTGACCCAGCAGTCTTCAGGCCAGGCCAGTCAGACAGAACAGGAGGGGAAGGCTGGTGGAGGAAGTAAGTGGCTTCTCTTCTCTCCTCACCCAGCAATGGCTGACTCAGAAGGCCAGGCTGCACGCATGTCATCCAGGAGTGAGGACAGGTAATGAGGCCATACCTGGGGTCCTTCCTGCTTAGATACCTGCCATGAGTGGGAGGCATAATGGGTCTGACTGGGAGGAAGGGAAAGAGCAAGGTTTGGAGGGGAAGCAGATACTTCCCATTACCCTCCCAGAGACACCGTCTCTGCTCTGGACCAGACAAATGGCCAGCCAGAGAGCCCAGGATTCAGGGCTCTGTATGGAGAAATTTCAGCTTCTTCCTCTTGATCCTCAACCTTGGTTAGTGGAGGAGATACAGAGAGGGTTCACAGCAGCCTGACCCATAAGCAAGCAAAGAAGTCTCAGGGCGAGTGCACCTAAATGCTGAGCAGGTGGCCTAGTTTTGAAATCTCTTTCCTTCTGCAGGTCATGCGCATGTCTGGGCCCTGGTGGAGTGAGCTCTGTGGTCATGCGCATGCCCTGGGCCCTGGTGGAATGAGCTCTGTGGGCTGCAGTGAAACTGCAGGCAGGCAGGGTGAGGGCCTGGGGGAGCCTCTTCCCACAGACTAGGCTTGTGATGGGTGGAGGGTTAACTAGCCCAGATGGTGGTTAACTAAGGCAGAGGAAACTGAAAATCACAACATTGACAACCACAATGAAGGGTAGCAAAATATGCCACCCCAAAATGAACGCTTTGATAAATTGATTATTTTGAATTGTAAGCACTTGAGAAATAGCAAAAGAAGGAGAGGCTTTCTCTGAACTCCCCTTATTGCCTAAAGATAGATCTTCCAGCAACTTCCTTGGCAGTCTTTTAATGCAGGGGGTATGGGTTTGATCCCTGGTCAGGGAGCTAAGATCCCATATGCCTTGGGGCCAAAAAACCAAAACATAAAAAACAAAAACAAAACAAGAAGTAATATTGTAACAAAGTCAATTAAGACTTTTAAGAACAGTTCTCAGGTTTCTCTAGTTGTGATGTGATGTCCTCTCTTGTTTCGGAGTCCAGGCTCTAGGCATGCGGGATCCTCTTGGACCAGGGATTGAACCCGTGTCTCCTGCATTGACAGGTAGTTTTTTTTACCACTAGACTACCAGGGAAACCCCAAGACTGTTTGCTATTCTACCTAAATACTCCAAAGGTGAGTCAGGTAGCAATAGACCAAGATTGGACACGGAGGTAGCATTTGAAGCAGAGGGAAGGACAAACACAAAGCCCCAAAGGCCCAAAAGGCCCTGGGTGGGAAGAGGGGTCAACTTACATGTCTTCATTCAGTCCTGACGAAGCTGGCCCTATTGTGTTTTTCACCCTCCAGGACACCATTGGGCTTCCCTGGTGGCTCAGATGGTAAAGAATCTGACTGCAATGCAGGAGACCTGGGTTCGATCCCTGGGTTGGGAAAATCCCCTAGAGGAGGGCATGGCAACCCACTCCAGTATTCTTGCCTGGAGAATCCCATGGACAGAGGAGCCTAGCAGGCTATAGTCCATGGGGTCACAAAGAGTCAGACACGACTGAACACACACACACACACACACACACACGTGCATATATGTACATGTTTAACATAGCTGAGATCATACTGGCTATGAGTTTTTTGTCTTCCTTTTTGTCTTGGCAGTACATTAAAAGCTCTTACTTGCTTGCTGTGATCATCATTAGTATTCCATCCTACCCTTTTATAATTTAGTTAGCCACATCCCTATAGTGGTTACAGACTTATTTCACACTTCAATTGGGAATGTACAGAAAAGTTGATTATAGAATTGTGATTTCTATACTTTTTGTCTCTAGCTGATCTAGTCTCCTGCGCTACTTCCTACATGCTTAATAGGCAAAATTAGCAGTGAGTCTAACTAAAGAATAATTTGAAGAAATTATTTGAATAGCCTGCCTTTAAGGCTTTCATCCTTCTATGTGATCCCATTTTGCATGTCAGAAACCTCAGTCTTTCTCTTTGCGTCCTTCTCTCTCTCTCTCTCTTTTTTTTTTTTTGGCGATATCATATAGCTTGTGGAATGTTAGTTCCCTAACCAGGGATTGAACGCAGGCCACTGGCTGTGAAAGTGCAGTGTCCTAACCACTGGGGAATTCCCACTCTGCATCTTTTCTGTAACAAATTCTAACTCCTGCTTCTTTTGTCTTCTCATGGATATAGAGTCAGCCAGGGTCTCAGCAGAAAACTGATAGCTTACTCAAGGCAGACACTTGAGAGGTTCATGGAGGGACTATCTAGAAAGGTGCCAGCAAGGCTAGTTTAACGAATAAGAAATGGTGAAGCACCCAGACCAGAGATGTGCGAGGGTATTAACACCCTTAGTTCTGAAGGAAGAACAGCAAAATCTGAAGCTTGGTGAGGTGGAAGGATACAGGCATAGCCTCCCTATGGTCTGGCTGAGAGGGACCTAGGGGAGTAAAGACTCTGACATCTCCCTCCACCTGGCTTCCACCTGTTTCCAGTGCCTCCATTAACCCGACTGAATGGGAAGACAGGGGAACAGGTATTCTGCAGAGGTCAACCTCCCAGTGCACAGAGGGTGTGGCACACAGAGAACAATAGATTTGAAGGGGCCAGTGAACGATAACCAGCCTGCCTGAATTGTGCCGAAGAGGAAAACAAAAAAGAAACGAGCACATTAATAGTTTCCAAATCATATCTATTATTGGACTTCCAAGTTGCTTCTTCTTTTCACTTTTATAAATAATGTCTCAAACAGGGACATCTCTCAAACTCTAAATCTTCTATTGAAGTTAATATATGTTGAGAAGAGGTGCAGAGTCTCTCAGAGTCAGACTCTATTGTTAAGTCTTTCTTGCTCAATCTTTTTTTTTTTTTTTTTTGCGGGAGATGGGGGTTGCCCACAAGGCTTATGGAATTTTAGTTCCCTAACCAGTGATTGAACCTGGGGCCCTCGGCAGTGAGAATGGAATCCTCGTCAAGAATTCCCAAGTTAAGTCTATTTTGTTTATAAGCTACAGAAACACACTAGAGCTAGATTAAAGTGGAAAAAAAAAAAAAAAGAGGTGCTTCCCTGGTGGTCCAGTAGTTAAGAATCTGCCTTGCAATGCAAGGGACACCGGCTTGATCCCTGATCTGGAAAGATCTCACATGCCTCAGAGTGATCAAGCCTGGGGGCTACAACTACTGAGTCAGTACTCTAGAGCCCGCAAGCTCCAACCAGAGAAAGCCGGCATAGCAACAGAAACCCACTCCAGGCAACAGACAAATCTTCTTTTGAAAAAAAAGTGGAAGAAAAGGACAACCTTAATTATCAGGACTATTAGGATACTAGGGAGTCTTCCGAGGCCCAGTGGACTTCAGGAGTAAAGGACCAGCAGCTCCAAAGAGCAGCCGCTCTGCCTAGGGCTGAGGGATTGCATCTGAGGCAGCTCCCCACTCCCATCCCACGCTCAAAGCTAAGATCCAGACTTTGTAGATCCAGACTTTGTGGAGCTGGGTTCACGGGATGGTAGAGATGTCACTATGGTGCTGTAATGGCAGAATGTGCTGGAAATCCACCCTCTAGAGTGCTTGGATTGCATTCATGGGGGTCCCTCCTCTACAAAACCACCTGCAGCACTAGCGCCAGGGGAAGCCAGGGCATTTGGATGATGCTGGCCACTAGGTGCTGTAGGAGCTGGATGCTAAAGAAACCATCTGTCCTGCAGGAAGCTGATACAGTAGAAGTTGCTTGCATCGCCGGTGCTGGATACTGGAGAAACAGTCTGTGGGAACCAGTACCGGCTTGATCCCTGATCTGGAAAGATCTCACATGCCTCAGAGTGATCAAGCCTGGGGGCTACAACTACTGAGTCAGTACTCTAGAGCCCGCAAGCTCCAACCAGAGAAAGCCGGCATAGCAACAGAAACCCACTCCAGGCAACAGACAAATCTTCTTTTGAAAAAAAAGTGGAAGAAAAGGACAACCTTAATTATCAGGACTATTAGGATACTAGGGAGTCTTCCGAGGCCCAGTGGACTTCAGGAGTAAAGGACCAGCAGCTCCAAAGAGCAGCCGCTCTGCCTAGGGCTGAGGGATTGCATCTGAGGCAGCTCCCCACTCCCATCCCACGCTCAAAGCTAAGATCCAGACTTTGTAGATCCAGACTTTGTGGAGCTGGGTTCACGGGATGGTAGAGATGTCACTATGGTGCTGTAATGGCAGAATGTGCTGGAAATCCACCCTCTAGAGTGCTTGGATTGCATTCATGGGGGTCCCTCCTCTACAAAACCACCTGCAGCACTAGCGCCAGGGGAAGCCAGGGCATTTGGATGATGCTGGCCACTAGGTGCTGTAGGAGCTGGATGCTAAAGAAACCATCTGTCCTGCAGGAAGCTGATACAGTAGAAGTTGCTTGCATCGCCGGTGCTGGATACTGGAGAAACAGTCTGTGGGAACCAGGCTGCTTGCCACAGGGGCCTGCTGAGCAGAGCACATCGGAATCAGGAAGGAAAATTCCCTCCCACAGTGTCTCTCCAGTGCCCTCTACTGGACAAAGACAAAGTTTAACACCCAGCAGCGGGCAGGAGAAAATAATTGAGATGATCCACTACATTTCTGCAGCACAGAGAATGAAGATTGAATTTGAAGTTGAGAGACAATAGATTGAGAAGTAGCACGATCCCAGGTCCATATGCCCAGAGGAGGAACAATGACTGGTCTAGCCGGTGCTACCCCTGGGTTGGTCAGTCACCTGTGCTGAGAATGGAACTGCATTCATAAAAAGAGAAGCAGTAAGCATGGACAGGCAGATGCAAGAAATCTAACAGATCACCAAGCAGCCCTGGCTCTCCAGGGGAGAGAAACAACCATCTCAGTTGCTAGAGAAATTGTCTGTCCAACACATCAGGGACATTCCATCAAGCCTCACCATGGTTTGAAAAAATGCTCCTTAAGACTGCTGCTAAGTCGCTTCAGTCGTGTCCGACTCTGTGCGACCCCATAGACGGCAGCACACCAGGCTCCCCCGTCCCTGGGATTCTCCAGGCAAGACCACTGGAGTGGGTTGCCATTTCCTCAAGACTACCTGTTTTCTTTTATTCAAACATGTAGCTCACCAAGAAACCTGATGTCTCTTCCCACTTACCAAAACCAGATGAGAGATAGACTTAGGTGGTGGCTATATATTCTGCTGTTTGAAAAGGGATATCCACCACCATAATCTAATCAATCAGTGTTTGATGTTAACAGCATGGGTGTCATTAGAGAAAGCTGACAGACCAAGATTCTGCTTTCACGCGGTACAGTAAGAAGTCAGGTTCTCACCCTGAGGAGCTAAGAACCAGGTTTTGGACTCAAGGGACTCAATCAGGGTGTTCTCCTGAAGGGCCTGCAGCCCACACCCTAGACAACATCGCTGCTAGAAACCCTGCAGAACATATAACTGTGTGTGGATAAATCATATTCTGTTAATATAAATACCCAACCAACAATCATTCTTTAGTTCCTGGACTTCTGGGCTGCTTCCAGTCTTTCACTAATATATGTAACCCAGGGATAAATGTCCTTATATTCAGTGTTCTTTTTGCTATTATTGTTTTGTTTATTTTTGTATTTCAAGTGATTCCTTTGGGATAGATGGTCAGAATTGAAAATAAATTCGTATCAAATCGCATCTTCCTCTTTTGGGAGAGATAGCATGAATGTTTTACAGGCACTTGAGGCTTAGATACTGCCCACTGATTTCAGAAATGCACCAAATACAGTCCCACCAGAGGCCGGTTCAGGACATCCTGACTTGGAGGATTACATTTTTAAATGTGTGTATGTGTGTGTGCACCAACTCAGCAGTGGCCACAGACTGGAAAAGGTCAGTTTTCATTCCAATTCGAAAGAAAGGCAATGCCAAAGAATGCTCAAACTACCGCACAATTGCACTCATCTCACATGCTAGCAAAGTAATGCTCAAAATTCTCCAAGCCAGACTTCAGCAATACGTGAACTGTGAACTTCCAGATGTTCAAGTTGGTTTTAGAAAAGGCAGAGGAACCAGAGATCAAATTGCCAACATCCGCTGGATCATTGAAAAAGCAAGAGAGTTCCAGAAAAA
>SJYX01015340.1:20424-106545 GCA_006410675.1 Oreotragus oreotragus | reverse complement strand
TTCTCCCTGACCTACCGAGCTGGTGACTCCCAGCGGGTCTGGTCTCCTAAGCCCTCAACACAAGATGCCTGGAGGTGATGACGGGTGATAACAGCTTCTTAACAATCGGTACTGTTTACCGAGCACTTAGACTGCTGGCAATGAGTCACCTACTCCTTGTAGCTCTCAACTTTATGCCAACCAGTGCTGGTTTCTTATAATACTTTTAAGTGTCACTCAGCATTCATAGATAATGTAACCAACTTACATGGCAGTTTCCTAATATTAAACCATAAAATGCCACAATTAGTGTAAGTGTGAAAGTGAAAGTGTTAGTTACTTATTTGTGTCCAAACCTTTGCAACCCCATGGACTATAGCCCATCAGCCCCTATGTGTGCCATGGAATTCTCCAGGCAAGAATACCGGAGTGGGTGGCCATTCCCTTCTCTTGGGGATCTTCCTGACCCAGGGATCGAACCCAGGTCTCCTGCAATGCAGGCGGATTCTTTACCAGCTGAGCCAGAAGGGAAGCCCTTATGAGAACTGCCAAGAAGGAAAAAAAGTTTTTCCTCTACCCTTCTCAGCTCTTCTGACTGGTCTAAAAGTTAAATTGACATGAGACAGACTAACAGGAAAAAATCAAATGTAATCACTTAGGTTCAAGAAATCCACATTAACATGAGAGATTCCAAAGACACACAAAAATAGCATATATAAGTCATTCTGGGCTAAAGAGAAGGGGGCGCTGCCCAGGACTTCAAAGGGAAGGAAGGCAATTTATAGGAGATGAAAAAAGAGCAAATGTTTAGTAAACAAATGTTTGCTGGGCCATGTAGAAACAATGGGACACAGAGAAGAAGAATTTTAACAGACTTTGTCAGTTTCCGCCCCGCGTACCACACCTAGTTTGTATTATACTGTAGATATCTCTGGTGGTAGTTCTCTTCCTGGAGAAGCCTCTCTGAATTCTTTTTTAGACAGTTAGCAGGGAGGTGAAAAGAAAACACTTCTCAAGTCTTTTGTTTCTTCCTCTTGCCAAAGAGACATATTCTGGGGTGGCAAATTTTGCTCCCCTACAGAACATATCACAGGGTTGTGAAAACATACAAGCTGAGAACTGAAGGATGGGGCAGGAGCTGGGTAGAAGAAGAGGGGAATTAGGATGTTGAGGAGGGAAAGCGTCCCAGGCGGGAAGAAGAGCGTTGAGTGATGACAACACCATAATGACCCAGCTTCCTCTGGAACGAAGGAAAACTCCTTTCCTAAAGCAAAGCTCCAGCTGAGTTAGACCAGCTGAGGGGCCTGGTATCTAGCCTCCCCCCATTTGGGGCCCTAGCTATTACATTAGAACGAGGCTCTTTCCTTTCCCTGGAAGCAGCCTACCAGGGACCATTCCCTCCTATCTAGACTCTTCTACTCCTTATTGAACGATTGCATGGGGAGAAACACAAAACAGTTCCAAGAAGGCTTGACACTGAATATGATCTGTATATGCATTCTTCCCTTTCATTCATGCCCCTTTTGGCAGAGAATGTAACTTTTATCCTAATAGCCTTTATGCCCACCTTCCTTACTCCTATGTTGGGGGCAGCATGTATCTGGGTAATAAAAACACATTTCCCAACTTTCCTTGCAAATGGGAATGGCTAATGAGAAGTCAGTGGAAGTGACTGGGTGGGGTTTTGAGAAAGCTATTCAAAGGAGTAAACTTAGCAAGCTCTCCTTTTCACTTTCCCCCTATTCTTCCTTTTTCGTCCCTGGGACATGAATTTGGTGGGTGGGGCTCTGACAGCCATTTTTTATGCATAACGTGATCTTGAAGATTGATGTCATGTACCAAGGATGGCAGAGCAGATGACTGATTTCAGCTTCTGAGACCTTCTACAGTCCCCATACCAGCTTGACCTGCCTGAAGACAGTTTATCACGAAAGAGGAAAATAAGTCCCTATCTTATACGCATGCCTGCATGTTCAGTTGTGTTCTACTTTTTGCAACCTTATGGATTATAGCCAGCCAAGCTCCTATGTCTATAGGATTTTCCAGCAAGAATACTGGAGTATATTGCCATTCCCTCCTCCAGGGGATCTTCCTGACCCAGGGATTGAACGCAAGTCTCCTGTATCTCCTGCATTGGCAGGTGGATTCTTTACCACTGACCCACCTGGGAATACATCTTCTATAGGCCATTGCTATTTTGAATCTCTTACCAGTGACTGGATTTCCCTGGTGGCTCAGATGGTAAAGCATCTGCCTACAATGCGGGAGACCCAGGTTCGATCCCTGGGTCGGGAAGATCCCCTGGAGAAGGAAATGGCAACCCACTCCAGTACTCTTTCCTGGAGAATCCCATGGATGGAGGAGCCAGGCTGGCCACAGTCCATGGGGTCGCAAAAAGTCGGATACAACTGAATGATTTCACTTTCTTTCACTTTCACCAGTGACTGGACAAAATTCTTCATTGGTGTAACTCTGAAAGCTCTCTCATAATTCAATTTTTCTCCACTAAATAGTCAAGTCATCCATTCATTTATTCACTCAAACACTCTCTGATTGAAAATAACCCCGTATTCTAGAATCAGATGAGATTTATGTAGGTATAAATGTGAGCATGTGTGTGCTCAATCGTGTCCGACTCTTAGCGACCCTATGGACTTTAGCCCATCAGGCTCCTCTGTCTATGGGATTCTCCAGGCAAGAATACTGAAGTGGATTGGCATTTTCTCCTTCAGGGAATCTTCCTGACCCAGGGATCGAACTCTCATCTCCTGCATCTTCTGAATTGCAGGTGGATTCTTTACCACTGAACCAACTGGGAATACACCATGTGGATATAAAAGGGCATTGTAAATACCAAAGCATTAAACATAAATTGTGTTATTAAATAGTTTAATATTGTGATTTGTTGTTGCTCAGTTAGGGAGATTCTAGTGTATAGCAATTTGGAGACTGCTGCTGCTACTAAGTCACTTCAGTCATGTTCGACTCTGTTCGACCCCACAGATGGCAGCCCACCAAGCTCCACTATCCCTGGGATTCTCCAGACAAGAACACTGGAGTGGGTTGCCATTTCCTTCTCCAATGCATGAAAGTGAAAAATGAAAGTGAAGTCGCTCAGTTGTGTCCCTCAGCGACCCTCAGCGACCCTCAGCGTCCCTATGGACTGCAGCCTACTAGGCTCCTCCGTCCATGGGATTTTCCAGGCAGGAGTACTGGAGTGGGGTGTCATTGCCTTCTCTGAATTTGGAGANGAGTGGGTTGCCATTTCCTTCTCCAATGCATGAAAGTGAAAAATGAAAGTGAAGTCGCTCAGTTGTGTCCCTCAGCGACCCTCAGCGACCCTCAGCGTCCCTATGGACTGCAGCCTACTAGGCTCCTCCGTCCATGGGATTTTCCAGGCAGGAGTACTGGAGTGGGGTGTCATTGCCTTCTCTGAATTTGGAGATTGCTACACACTAATTCTAGTGTGTAGCAATTTGCTAGAGGGAAACTCCCATTGTTAAGTGATGGGAAACTCCCGTTAAGTGGTGTGAAATTCAGTGCTATTTTATGTTGTAAATAAAAGAAGCAGTTCAGTTGAGCTGCTCACTAATGTCGACTCTTTGTGACCCCATGGACTGCAGCACGGCAGGCTTCCCTGTCCATCACCAATTCCCGGAAATTGTTCAAACTCATGTCTGTCACGTCACTAATGCCATCTAATCATTTTATCTTCTGCTGTCCCCTTCTCCTCCTGCCTTTAATCTTTCCCAATATCAGGGTCTTTTCCAATGAGTCGGTTCTTCCCATCAGGTGGCCAAAGTATCGGAGCTTCAGCTTCAGCATCAGTCCTTCCAATGAATATTCAGGACTGATTTCCTTTAGGATTACTGGTTTGATCTCCCTGCAGTCCAAGTCAAGAATCTTCTCCAACACCATAGTTCAAAAGCATCAATTCTTCGGTGCTCAGCTTTTTTTATGGTCCAGTTCTCACATCCATATATGACTACTGGAAAAACCATAGCTTTGACTAGATGGACCTTTGTTGGAAAAGTAATGCCTCTGCTTTTTAATATGCTGTCTAGGTTGGTCATAGCTTTTTTTCCAAGGAGCAAGTGTCTTTTAATTTCATGGCTGCAATCACCATCTGCAGTGATTTTGGAGCCCAAGAAAATAAAGTCTCTCACTGTTTCCACTGTTTCCCCATCTATNATGCCTCTGCTTTTTAATATGCTGTCTAGGTTGGTCATAGCTTTTTTTCCAAGGAGCGAGTGTCTTTTAATTTCATGGCTGCAATCACCATCTGCAGTGATTTTGGAGCCCAAGAAAATAAAGTCTCTCACTGTTTCCACTGTTTCCCCATCTATTTGCCATGAAGTGATGAGACCAAATGCCATGATCTTCATTTTTTGCTCTCCGATTCACTTATTTCTACCATTCTATCTTCTATTTCACTAATCCTATCTTCTGCCTCCGATATTCTACTATTTGTTGCCTCCAGAGTGTTTCTGATCTCATTTATTGCATTATTCTTTATATATTGACTCTTTTTTATTTCTTCTAGGTCCTTGTTAAACCTTTCTTGCATCTTTTCCGGGCTATTTATCTGTGATTCCATTTTGTTTTCAAGATTTTGGATCATTTTCACTATCATTATTCGGAATTCTTTCTCAGGTAGATTCCATATCTCTTCCTCTTTGGTTTGGTTTGGTGGTCATTTCTCCTGTTCCTTTACCTAGATGTTTTTTGAATGTTCCTTTACCAGGGATGGGATTGCCACAGAGGTTTTTCAGAGGCCAGAGCCCAGGTTTCTTTCCAGGCCCTATTGCCAACTCTTTCACTCTCCTCTTTCACTTTCATCAAGAGGCTCTTCAGTTCCTCTTCGCTTTCTGCTAAGATATTTCTCCAAGAAATCTTGATTCCAGCTTGTGCTTCTGCACGTAAGTTAAATATACAGCCTTGACATATTCCTTTTCCTATTTGGAACCAGTCTGCTGTTCCATGCCAGTTCTAAGTGTTGTTTCTTGTCCTGCGTACAGATTTCTCAGGAGGCAGGTAAGGTGGTCTAGTATTCTGACCTCTTTAAGATTTTTCCAGTTTGTTGTGACCCACACAGTCAAAGGATTTGGCATAGTCAATAAAACAGAAGTAGATGTTTTTCTGGAATTCTCTTGCTTTTTCTATGATCCAAAGGATGTTGGCAGTTTGATCTCTTACAGTCCATGGAATTCTCCAGGCCAGAATACTAGAGTGGGTAGCCTTTTCCTTCTCCAGGGGATCTCCCCAACCCAGGAATCAAACCCAGGACTCCCGCATTGCAGGCAGATTCTTTACCAGCTGAGCCACCAGGGAAGCCCATAAAAAAGCAAGGGGAAACCTAATGCAAGTGCTTCTCACACCTTAAATCGCACAAGAAATACTTAAGAATCTTATTAAAATGCTGATTCAGACTCAGAGGGGCTTGGGGTGAGGCATGAGATTCTGCATTTCTCATAAGCTCCTGATGAGGCCACCTACTGTCCTGGACCTTTGAATAGCAGAGACCTGGGAGATCTTTGGGCTTCCCAAGTGGCACTAATGGTAAAAAAAAAAAAAAAAACAAAAAACAAAAAACCTGGGTGCCAATGCAGGAGATGCAAGAAACATGGGGGGTTTGATCCCTGGGTTGGGAAGATACCCTGGAGGAGGGCATGGCAACCCACCCCAGTGTTTTTGCCTGGAGAATCCCATGGACATAGAGTCACAAAGAGTCGGACACGACAGAAGCAACTTAGCATGCACGCAGGAGATCTTTCTCTGTGCTGGGGAAAGAAATGCTGAGAGAAGAGAAAGGAAAGATGAGAGCAGAGAGGAGAGCATTTCAGAAAATGGGGAACAGGTTCTTTTAGAGGCTTTATTTTCAAGATTGGTAACTTAATAAAAGCTAGAAACTGTGCAGATCTTATTTCACTGAAGTCTTAAAACCATGTATAAGAGGAATCCTAATTCTTAGTCTGCAGTTGAGAAAGAGGAAGCTCAGAGAAGTTAAGGGATGTGATCAAAACCACAAAGCAGGTAGTGGCAGGGATGGGATTGCCACAGAGGTTTTTCAGAGGCCAGAGCCCAGGTTTCTTTTCAGGCTCTGTGATAAAATTCCAGGGTGGGGGAGCGGGTTTCTTCCTTTTGCTAAATTCTTTCTCCTCACCCAGAGAAGAGGAGAGCATTTCAGAAAATGGGGAACAGGTTCTTTTAGAGGCTTTATTTTCAAGATTGGTAACTTAATAAAAGCTAGAAACTGTGCAGATCTTATTTCACTGAAGTCTTAAAACCATGTATAAGAGGAATCCTAATTCTTAGTCTGCAGTTGAGAAAGAGGAAGCTCAGAGAAGTTAAGGGATGTGATCAAAACCACAAAGCAGGTAGTGGCAGGGATGGGATTGCCACAGAGGTTTTTCAGAGGCCAGAGCCCAGGTTTCTTTTCAGGCTCTGTGATAAAATTCCAGGGTGGGGGAGCGGGTTTCTTCCTTTTGCTAAATTCTTTCTCCTCACCCAGAGAAGAGGGGAGGAGGACACTGCTGCCCTAGGGAACCAGTCCCCCAGTATTTTTACATTTGGCTTGGCTCTAATCTATCTGAAAGGCTTTTGTGGCAGCTAAGCTGTGTATTTTTTGAACACTGGTGTCTTGGTAGTGGGAAGGGCAGTGGGGTGAGGGTCCAGTAGGATGTTTATAAGTTTTGCTGGACAGTTTCCATTTCATAAGCCTGGTCTCCTTTCTGGAGGCTGCCATGATCCAGAGCAGCAGGAATAAGTCCTGGGAGGAGGAGGCCACAGAGGTGAGAGCAAACCCTCCTCTGGTTCTGACCCATGGGACCCTTGCTTTCTTCCTGGATGCCTTTGAGGGACGAATAAACCTGACAACTTAGCCGAGCAATCAGCAAGCCAGCAAATGCCAGGCCCCAGTGAGGAACTTTGTGTCCTCCCAAGAGAGGAGGTAAATGGGCAGTTTGTGTCCCCATAAAGTCCCACCATGCAGTGTGGAACTTCTGTCATAGGCTGCTCCTCACACTGCTGTCCCCCAGGACTTGGGTATAAATCCCAGCCATTTCCTTCTCCAGTTTCCCACAGTGACTAGCCTTTGTCTAATTTCACCACTGTGGGGGGCTGGGGAGGCTTTCCTGCACAATAAATCTTTCACCAGCACAGTAGTCTTATCATTAGAGAGGACGATGCTAAAAGAAGAGCGGAACTTCCCTGGTGGTGCAGTGGATGAGAATCTGTGTGCCAGTGCTGGGGACACAGGTTCAATCCCTGGTCTGGGAAGATTTCCACATGCTGAGAAGCAACTAAGCCCATGTGCAGAAACTGCTGAAGCCCAATGCCCTAGCTGTGCTCCGCAACAAGAGAAGCCAACACAGAGAGAAGCCCAAGCGCCGCAATGAAGCATAACAGCCCTTGCTTGCTGTAGCTAGAGAAGGCCTGCACAAAGCAATGAAGACCCAACACAGCCAAATAAATTAATTTAAAAAAAAAAAAAAAAGAAGAGCGGATGTAAGTGGCAAATGTATGATGAAAAGGAAGGGCTCAAAGTGACAAGAAAGGGATAAGCCTGGGATCACAGAGCAGAGTTGAGGAGGTGTGGATGGAGAGTCATGGAGGCACTCCAGGAACGTCCACCTAAGGTCCGATTGCAGAAGAGTGTGGAAGGGCTTTCAGTGAGAAGAGAAACCAGGACATGTAGTATGGGCTCCTCTCCTCTTGAAGACAAGCAGGTGTCTGCTTGGACATTAACTCCACAGATGTGCCAAGGATGTGGGATGCACTGGTGTCAAGTCTGAGATCCAGCCTTCTGGATGCAGAGGGGACAGTCTTCTCATTGAAGGACACCCAGAGGCACCCTAGTGCGGAGTGTCTGAAGGGGAAGCATCTACTCTTGCTGAGCCCAAACCATCCTCCAGCCTTATTCCTTTAGGGATGTTTCCTCCTTCCAGGCTCCCTCTCAATGCTCATTTCTGAGACAGCATCAACATCTCCAGAGCAGTGAAGGTCAGTTAGACTGCAACACTGAGGGGTAGTGGAGATCCCAGATTACCCCCACTCTGGCTGGTCTAGTCCTAGAAACAGAGGAAGGCCAGGAAAACCCTCCCCGGAGCCCCTGGCCTCTGCTGTCTCCTGGTCACCACTATCTTAGTGGCCAGGCTACTCTATGTGGTTGACAGTGCTTGCTGCCTCCACTTTCTTGATTCTCATTCTTCCAGCACTCTGCAGGGTAGCTCTGTCCCACCCTTCCCAAACCCACTGCAACTGCTCCTACCAATGGCATCAGCAATCTGAGGCCAAATCCAGGGGCCACTTCCCAGCTCTTAATTTTTCTTTGACTTTTCATTTACTTGATTACAATCATTTCTGCTTGAGAAATCTCAACTCTAGGGCTTCCTAATTAGGGATCCATGAGTCCCTAGATTGTCTTTAGGAAGAAACAATGTGCAGTCCCTACAATTTTTACACAAAGTTTGCACACAACTGCATTTTTCTAGGGAGGATGGTCCAGGGCATTCATTGAATTCTCAAAAATGACCAGTGATCTGCCAAAATGTTAAGAACCAGTGGCCTTGAAATCTGTAGTGGTTAGAATTAGGTTCTGCAGGGAGTGATCCAAGATAGTAAAGATCGATTTGATCCTCTTGCAAACAGAGTCAGTTATCAGAGTTGGAGGAGTGACTCTTCCTAGCTCTCCCAATACCAGGTGTAAAAGTCCAAGGTGGTGCTCCAAACAGCATGTTGGAGGGAGGGACAAAGAAGAACATAAAGGACATGCATCTGCTGTCTCTCAAAGAGTCCCAGGGGCTACTGTATGATCCTTTCACTTTTGTATTATTGGCTCAAACTTAATTACATGAGTCATATCTATCTGTAGAGAGGCTGGGAAATGTTATTCTGAGCAGTCTTTTGCCATGGATGAAGGGGAGAAAAGATATTGAGAGGCAGATATCAGCCCCTGTCAGAGCTTCTGTGACATCACCAGTGGTTGATACTGTGGACTAATTCACACATTAAAGCTGGGAAGCCACACTACCTAGACTCCCTTAAAGCTTGCATTCCAAATGTGATTTAGGAATTGCCAGTTAGATGGACTTGCACAAGACTTGAACCTGGAACCAAGCTAAGGGGGGAGAAGGAGCCAGAGAGGTATCANAGTTCTCCACCCCAGGTGGCCAAAGTATAGATATATACACACATAAATATACACAAGAGCATATATATATAGATATATACATTTATAAGCATACGTGTGTACAGTTAGAGATCTGTAAAAGTTACTAGGAAACCAAAAAATAATTCTGTAAATTGATTAAAAGGACAGAATAAATCATATACCTGGGCTTCTCTGTAAAAAGAGCGTTTTGGGGTAATGAGACAGGCATCGAAGGAAAGTCCTTTATAGAAGAATTCCAGGGTAAAAATGTAGATGAGTTGATAAGCTTAGCCAGTCGCCACCTTCCAATGCCCGGTGATGTAACAGGTCTAAGACCAGACTTTCAGTGGTGACTGAAACTGAGCTGAAAGGCTGATGGGAACAGGTTGACAGCAGTCCCCAGGGATGAGCCCCAGCATCTCCCCACCGTGATGCACTTGGGAGCACGCAACTCCTGGGAAGTGTTCCCACCACTGGAGCTGAACCTGCACTTTAGCCTGTCCACAGGTCTCCCATTTTACAAGAAATAGGGGATGGAGGATTACTTTAAAGAACAATGCAGAAAACCCTCCAGGACAATAACTGAGTTTCTTTAGTGATTGCATGCTATAAGAACTGCTACAAACCAGAAGGGACTTTTAAAACTTTTTTTAAATTTTTGCTTGTGCTGGGTCTTCACTGTTGCGCACAGGCTTTCTCTACTTCTGGCCGGCAGAGGCTCCTCTCTAATTGCAGCGCGCAGCCTTCTCATCGTGGTGGCGTTTCTTGTTGCCGAACTGTGAGGGCTTCAGCAGTTACAACTCTTGGGCTCCAAACTGTGGGCTCAGTAGTTGTTGCCCCAAGTCATGTGGAATCTTCCTGGATCAGGGATCGAACACATGTACTCTGCTTTGGAAGGTGAATTCTTTACCGTTGGACCCCAAGGGAAGTCCCAAAGGGGACTTAAGAGCAGCATCACCCATGTGCCTTATGCAAGCCTTGTTTGGATTCTGATCTGACAAACAAGTACTTTAAATGTCTTGTTTTAGACAATCGGAGTAAACTGAACAGACTAGGTATTAGTTAACCACCACCTTTTATAGCAAGGCATTTCACATTTGTATAATTGCTCATAGTATATACATTGTTGCTGTCATTGTTCAGTCCCTAAGTTGTGGCCCACCCTTTGCAACGCCATGGACCGCAGCACTCTGAGCTTCCCTGTCCTTCACTGTTTCCTGGAGTTTGCTCAGATTCATGTCCATTGAGTCGCTGATGCTGTCCAACCATTTCATCCTCTGCTGCCCTCTTTTTCTGCTGCCCTCAATATTTCCCAGCATCACAGTCTTTTCCAATGAGTTGTCTCTTTGCATCAGGTGGCCAAACAATTGGAGCTTCAGCTTCAGCATCAGCCCTTCCAATGACTATTCAGGGTTGATTCCCTTTAATATTGACTGGTTAGTATAATAGTGTCAACTGGAAAAAAAAAAAAGCACAACCTGAAAGTTGAGAATTATGCTTTATTCAATGGACATTCCGCAAACTTCAAGCCCAGGACCCAGCATCTCAGATCACTCTGACTACTCCAAAGAGGCCAGGCAGGGAGCTAGGATATGTAGGAGCTTTGCAACAAAGACCAGGTGGTTGGAACATCAAAAGATGACTGCTGATTAAAGAAAACCAGATGTTTCAGGTTAAGCAACTTAGCACTTCTCTATGTATGGGAGGATACAGGAGTCCGGGCTCCTTGAAATCATTCCTTTGATGGGAAACCTCAGCTATCTGAGGCCACTATCCTGCTTTTCTCCATTCTGAATCCCCTCAGCATCTGCAGTTGGGAGAGGGGGCGCTGCAGTGGCTGAGGGCTTGGCAGTGGGCAGACCATTTGTCTCCATCCTGAGTCCCCGCATGGCTCACTGTCAGGGCAGCTGTAATGAGATGATATGACGGCTGTAAACTCCTTTGTTTACTGATAACGGCACGCAACATGTTTTGTTCACAACAGACACATGTCTATCCATACACACATAGATCTTTTTTCTTAATTTATGTATTTTTAATTGAAGGATAATTACAATGTTGTGTTGATTTCTGCCAAACATCAACGTGAATCAGCCATAGATACATATGTCGCCTCCCTCTTGAGTCTCCCTCCCACCTCCCACACCATCCCACCCCTCTAGGTTGTCACAGAGCCCTGGTTTGAGTTCCCTGAGTCATACAGCAAATTCCCACTGGCTATCTATTTTACTGGCTGTCTATGTTAGTGTATATGTCTCCATGCTATTCTCTCCATTAGTCCCAGCCTGTCCTCCCTACCCTTGACCCTGTGTCCGAAACTCTGTTCTCTATGTCTGTGTCTTCACTGGGGGCCAAGTCACTTCAGTCGTGTCTCACTCTTTGCGACCCTATGGACTGTGTAGCCTGCCAAGCTCCTCTATCCATGGGATTCTCCAGATAAGAATAAGAGAGTAGGTTACCATTTCCTCCTCCAGGGGATCTTCCCAACCCAGGGAATGAACCCGTGTCTCTTCCATCTCCTGCCTGGGTAGGCGGGTTCTTTACCACTAGTACCACCTGGGAAGTCCTAGGCGTCTCCATTGCTGCCCTGCAAATAGGCTCATCAGTACCATCTTTCTAGAGTCCATATATATGTGTTAACACACGATATTTGCTTTTCTCTTTCTGATTTGTTTCACAGTGTATAATAGGATCGAAGTTCATCCACCTCATTAGCACTGACTCAAATGTGTTCATTTTTATGACTGAGGAACATTCCATTTGGTATACGTACCACAGTTTCTATATCCAATCATTTGTCGGTGGACATCTATGTTGCTTCCATGTCCTAACCGTTGTAAAAAATGCTGCAGTGAATATTGGGGTACATGTGTCCTTTTCAATTTTGGTCTTCTCAGGATATATGCTCAGTAGTGGAAGTGTTGGGTAGACACATAGGGTTTTTTAACATACTTAAAATTAATCTGCTCCCCTTGATAAAATATTAAGGGCTCCTTCCCATATTGACACACATAGATATATCTTGTTCTTAATGCTTGAGTTGTATTTCATTACGTAAGACATACAGAAAAACAACATTCCTCTCCCTAGTGACTCAGATGGTAAATAATTCGCCTGCAATGCAGGATACCCAGGTTTGATCCCTGCTTTGAGAAGATTCTCTGGAGAAGGAAGTGGCAAGCCACCCAGTATTCTTACCTGGAGCATCCCATGGACAGAGGAGCCAGGAAGGCTACAGTCCATGGGGTCAAAAAGCATTGGACATGACTGAACTGTGGTGTTGGAGAAGACTCTTGAGAGTCCCTTGGACTGCAAGGAGATCCAACCAGTCCATTGTAAAGGAGATCAGTCCTGGGTGTTCATTGAAAGGACTGATGCTAAAGCTGAAACTCCAATACTTTGGCCACCTCATGCGAAGAGTTGACTCATTGGAAAAGACCCTGATGCTGGGAGGGATGGGGTACAGGAGGAGAAGGAGACAACAGAGGATGAGATGGCTGGATGGCATCACCGACTTGATGGACATGAGTTTGAGTGAACTCCAGGAGTTGGTGATGGACAGGGAGGCCTGGCGTGCTGCGATTCATGGGGTTGCAAAGAGTCGGACACGACTGAGCGACTGAACTGAACTGAACTGAGCGACAAACACTTTCACTTTCACTTTCATTAACCATTTTCATGTGGCCTCCTTTTCTGCTGTTGTTATTGTTACAGCGTGGTCACAAACACCCTCATGTATATCTCTGTGCAAGCATGTCTGTTGGACTGTTTCCTAGGCAAAAATATCTACTTTTTTAAAGAAAGGTGAAATGGCCTGGAATGACCCCAGCCCCAGGCTGCAGTCACTACATACATAGCAGAGCTGGATGGAATCCAAAGCCTGGTCTGTCTGTCCAAAAGCTGATCACGTCTTCTGCCTCCTGCCCTGCCTCTGGCTCTGGGGACGCTTTCAGAAGGTGTGGTAAACTGACTGTAAAAGCCTCAAGAAGGGGTTTCAGTGGCATCCCACCAGGCTGACAGTCACTGCAAATGTCTAAAACTTGCAATTAGTGAATCTGGGGATCAAGAGCCACTCCCCCCCGAACCCCCCAGGGTTGAGTGACATTTCTCAATCAGAATCCAGTAAACCAAAGGAGCCCATGGCTGCCCACTCGGATCATCCTGGCAGTAACCAGGGGATGGCAGAGGATGAGACTGCGGGTGTGGTGGGACTCCTCTAGGGCTTACACCTGGTAACACAGCCCTGCCGCACCCAGGAGCTTCAAGTCCTCTTTCATTGAATCGAGGACTTTGGATGTAAAAGGGCAATGATGCCTCTTGAGTGGGTGGCCCCGAGAGAGGCTCCCCTGTCCTGTCCCCTTCCAGGCGGCAATGGGGCTGACCTGGAATCAGAAGGCTTCTTTTCTGGTATCTCTCCCAACCTGTTTTATCCATCTCTGCAAAAGAGGCATTGCCTAGCAACCAGACAGGTGCAATGACGTCCTTGGACTATTCCATTCCACTCCTTTAACACTTAACTCTGGTTGGTTATTAGCCCCTGCAGTGGGAAGGTGGCAACCAGCTTTAAAGAAAAACAAATTCTGTCAAGTCACCAGAGGGCAGAAAGGGCACTTCTAGCCTGACTTTGGGAAGATGTCTGGCCAGTATGAGATTTTTCAGTTCTCAGAAAGAATCTTTCTTTCTAAACCTGCAAGATTCCCTGGGCAAGAAGACAATAGACGCTAAGAAAACTCTTTGAAATATGACCCCTACCATTTGCTTTCTAATCTGCAAAGCTGCGAGGCAAATTTGATCTTTGCTTGCCCGCCTCTCTTGACACTCATAGCCTTTACATTTTGTAAGTAAATTGAGCAACTGGAAAATAAGATGGTGTAGGTAACTGTGATATACCATAATGGGCTTTCTGTGTCTTTCTCTATGAGAATGTGTTAATAATTTACATTTTAACTCGAAGTCACTGTTGACGCAGTGGTAGAGAGATTTTTCAAAGAGCCATTTCTATCACCAGGTAAATAATCCTAGATAAGCTTTGCTTACCCCAAGACTCGGGTATCTTGGAAACTTTAAGGTATGCTTTTGGGAAAGTCCATTTGGCTGAGGTGCCACACACACACACACACACAAAATCCACCCACATGCTCACACAGAGAAGATATCAGGCACTTTTGCATAATGCAAGTTTCTAGACTTGTGGACGAAGAATGTCCCCTACCCTTCCGGTAAACAGAGGATGCTGTGGCCATCACGCCAGCAGCCACTGCAGCCATCCTGCCTGTGCCTCCTGAGGGGATTCAGGATGGAGAAAAGCAGGATGCTGGCCCTGGATTGTGAAGTAAGTGCTTGTGCGTGCTGAGCCGCTGAGTCGTGTCTGACTCTCTGCGACCCCATGGACTGTAGCCCGCCAGGCTGGCAAGAACACTAGAGTGGATCGCCATTTCCTCCTCCAGGGGATTGTCCCGACCCAGGGATCAAATCTGGGGCTCCTGTGGCTCCTGCTCTGGCAGGCGGATTCTTTACCGCTGAGCCACCTGGGAAGCCCAGTGATTGTTAAGGGGCACATCAAAGGAGCGGTTTCAGTGAGCTCAGACTCTCACATCTTCCCATACAGAGAAAAGCACTAAGACCATGAACCTGAGATGTCTGGTTTTCTTTAATTAATCTTTTGATATTCCAACTATATAGCTCTTTTTTTGTTGTTTTTTTTTCTTTAATGTGGACCATTTTTAAAAGGTCTTTATTGAATTTGTTAGGATATTGTTTCTATTTTATGTTCTGTTTTTTTGGCCCCCAGCTATCTTAGTTTCCTGCCTAAGTATTGAACTTGCACCCCGTGCACCGTAAGGCGAATTCTTAACCACTGGACAGCCAGGGATGTCCCCCAACTATATAGGAGTTCATTGCAAAAACTCCTATGTATCCCGGCTCCTCCTTGACCTCTTTGGAACAGTCTCTCAGAGCGATCTGAGTGGCTGCCTCTTGAGGTAAGCCCTCGGTATGTCCCCAGATACAATATAATTCTTAACTTTTAGGTTGTGCTTTTTCAGTCGACAAACACAATGAAGGGCAAGAGCCGTGCTTGCCCAGTGCTCAGGACAAGCCTCGAGCGTTTCTTCAGCCTTGCAAGTCACAGTTCCTACTAAAAGGAGGGAAAGGAGCTTGCTCCACATTCTTGCTTCCTGGAGTGGGAACCACGGTTGAGATTTTGGGGTGTTTTTTAAGGAATCCTCTTTCTGTATTTTGTGTGTATGTAGCAGGAATCGTTTTATAAAGATGTGGTTATATTGTTGGTAGAACTCTGTTTCCTGTTGCGTTCTCTCATGTCTTGTTTGTGACATAGCTCTATGAGTCAAACAAGTCGCCACGGTGGCCATCAGCCTCCTGTTTGCGGTCCCTGATGCTGCATACACAATACGCTGCTATTTACAATCATCTGCTGTATGCGAGCGCGTGTTCAGTCGTTCAGTTGTCTGACTCTTCTGTGACCCCATGGACTGCATCCCACTAGGCTGCTCTGTCCATGGAATTTTCCAGGCAAGAATACTGGCGTGGGTAGCCATTTCCTTCTCCAGGGGACCTTCCTGCCCCTGGGATCGAAGCTACACGTCCTGCATCTCATGCATTGGCAGGTGGATTCTCTACCACTGAGCCCCTTGAGAAGCCTGTATGGGGAGAGGGGGACCTTAAAAAATAAGGAATCAAAATTTAGATTCAGAAGACACTGGACCGCCATGGAAGTCCCCTCAAAGGGGATTTTTATCTCCCACTTTCAGGAGGAAAAGGGAATTCAGAGGGCCTTTCTTAAACCAGCTTCTTCCACCTTCAGCTACATTTGATACTTAGGTCAACAGGGCAGTTCTGGGGTGACCTGTTCTGTCCCCACCAACAGCGGAGAGTCTTTACAAACTTCCTCCTGGTTAATTGAGATGCTCTGTCTCACAGAGGTCACCGCTGTGCTGGACAAGGGCTTGCCAGGGATGTGAAAAGCCCAGCTACCTTCCCCTTGCTCCACCCAGAGTCCTGTGAATGCTTCTGCAAATGAGAAGATGACCCTCTCCGGGACATGTCCAGCCAGGCAGCCAGGTGAGGGGGGCTGGGTGTGGTCTCTCAAGTGGCTATACCCAGCTTGGTCACGCACTGGCAGCCCAGTCATGGGCCTGGCATCTGTCTGTTAGCCGATCTGACGACTGCCAAGCCCTCAAGGCTGTACTAAACAGCTGAATGTGAAAGAAAGAACATCCTGGTTTCCACCCCAGCTCAGCCACTAGTCACTCACTAAGGTCTGGGAAATTCCCACTGTTTCTGGGGTGAGTTTCTGCAGCTCTGAGATGAAGAGAGCTAAGCCGTCTCAGTGAGTCTCAAACTCTTCCACTGAGCTCCACCCACCCCTCAGCACCTCCTGGGGCATTCTTGGTCCTGTGTTGCCTCCTCAAAGTTCACAGGGTCTTCTGAGACTTCTGTTTTATTTTTGAGTCATGAAATATTGTCATTCTGTTACATGGTTGCTTTAAAATAAAAATAAAACCTCAGCCCCATAAATTGCCCCTCCCAGATGTCTGGTCTGACCACCTGATGTTGGGGTACCTCCCTGGCCAGCCGGACTATGCCTCAAGGTGGCCCCAGCCCTCTATCCCCCGCTCACAGAGAGGAGAGGACGGTCGAGGACTCCCCAGACTGCCCGCTTCCACCCCCATGCCAGGCTGACAACTGCCCGCTGAGTTCAAGTCCCAGCTTCATCGCCACGGGCTGGGTCGTTGTCGTCTTTTGTTCAGTCGCCAAGTCATATCCGCCTCTTTGAGACCCAAGGACTACAGCACGCCAGGCTTCCCCGTCCTCCGCTATCCCCCGGGCTGTGCGCAAATTCGTCCTCTGCCTTCAGATGCGTGTCCATCGAGTCGGTAATGCCATCCAACCATCTCACCCTCTGTTCCTCCCTTCTCCCCCGACTCTCCCTATTTCTCAGCATCAGGGTCTCTTCCAATGAGTGGGCTCTTCACATCAGGTGGCCAAAGTATTGGAGCTTCAGCTTCAGCATCAGTCCTTCCAATGAGGATTCAGGGTTGATTTCCTTTAGGACCAGCTGTGTGACCATAGGCAAGTCACTCAGCCTCTCTGTGCCTCCCTTTGCCAGCACAGAAAGTGGAGGTGACAATACCATCGGCAGGGCTGTGGTGAAGGACACTCAGTACGTGGGAACTGCTTCATGTGACGAGTGTCTCAGCCCCTTTCATCTCAAGATCCTCTTCCTTCCAACCCACTCCCCTCTCATCACCCTTACCTCTACTTCAAGCTCAGGTAAATTTCTCTTCCATCTTATTTAACCTTTCCTCGACTTCCTTCTCCCCTTACCTATGTCTCCCTCTTTTTTATGTTGTTCTACTTGTGGCCCTAAGATGACCTCAGGGGCTGGGGCTTGGTATCAAAAGCCTTAAGGTCACATGCCCTTGACTACTCGTCTTCCGGTGCTGAAATCGTCCTCCTTTAAGCCTGCATCCAGCATGGGTGCATCAGTGATGCAGATGGTGGCCTCCTTGATGGTGAGTTGCTCAGAAATCCACTTAGTAAGCTCGCAGGGGCTGTGTGTGTTGGCAGACAGAGGTGGCCATGCTGTGCCCCATCGGGACCACGAGGTCACTCAAGATGCACTCACAGCTCAGAGGCGAATATAAAACAGCATCTTCTAATATTCCAGGACTGAAAATCTTTACTGAACAATTTTAAATATTGTACAAAGTTCTCCAGACCAAAAGCCTAAAGCCTGTCTCTTATACACATCTAGATGTGTATAAGAGACAGATCCAGCAGATGTCGGCAATTTGATCTCTGGTTCCTCTGCCTTTTCTGAAACCAGCTTGAACATCTGGAAGTTCATGATTCATGTATTGCTGAAGCCTGGCTTGGAGAATTTTGAGCATTACTTAGACAGCAGTTATTTGCATATCCCTGACTCTTGTCAGCACCTTTATAGACATGAACCATTTCATCTTCACAGCAGCTCCTTGACATCGTGCCTGTCACCACTCCATTTGCAGATGCAGTAGTTCTTCCATTGTAGTTAAGCTAGGAAGTGGTTAGAGTGTGAGGTTCAAACCAGGCACTCTGTCTACAGAGTACATGCTTTTTACCACTGTGTCATCCTGCCTATTTCTGATTATGATTATGTGGGTTCAGAGGGGGAAATTATTGATTAGATAAAACAGTAAAGATATTAGATCATAGCTTTGAGCATCTCTCTGCTGTAAGTAATTGCTAAGCTCTTACAGCCAGAGCAGTGTCCTTAAGTTGGTTATTTTGAATATATTTTAAGCAGCCAAACTTTTTCTTCAGGTTATGGAAACACATAGAATTCTGATTGCAGAAAGAGGGGATTGTCTTAGATATCTCCAGACAGTGAACCCCAGGACTTTGCTAAGCACAATTTAGAAACCAGTGAATGTGGCATGATGTATGATGGACTCCTTTATAGTAGCCATGACTGGACTCTTCGTAAACGTAATAATGTGTGCTGGTAAACGTGACCCTCCATTTTCCACGCGTCACTGAGATGGTATGTTGAATTGGCTGTGTCGCCACCATGCCCTCTAGGGTGCCCTGTGTTCCTGTTCGTGTGACTCCTTCCTTTCCAAGTTCTCAGTTGCCTTGTGCACAGTGGTTCTCTCTTCCCCTTTGGTTTCTCAGCATAGGGAAGAATTCAGTGTCAGTTCGTTATACTTGTCTTTCATTGTTGTTCCACGTAATTTCACTTTGACGCACACACACACACATCATACAAAGAAATGCATGAAAGCTTTTCTTCTTAGAGTTCCCACCCTGCACTTTATTTTCATGTTTTGAGAAGTAGCTTAGCTGGCCCGAATTTTTTTTAAAACAGAAAGCATTAAAGCACAGAAAGAGCAGTGTGAGGCAACCTGACGTCATGGAGAGAACCCCAGAACCCCATGTGCTGGTGGGGTGATAGGTAACTTTTCCTCCCCTGGTTGTTGTTAGGACAACAGTTAGAATATTAACCCTAACCCTAATCCTAATATTAATAGCCAACTATATAGAAGCACTAATGTGCTTACAGAGCGAATTAATTTAATCTTTGCAATAGTGCAGCTGTTGTCTCTGTTTTACAACTGAGGGAACTTGGGCACAGAGAGGTGAAACGACTTGCTGCCGGTCATATGTCTGACAAGTGGTGAAATCAGCCCTGGAGTCAGGCTCCTGGATCCATGCTGTTAGCCACGGCGTCTCCCTCACTCCAGAACTTGAATGTGCTGCTGCTGGTGATGACAGCGTGAATACCTGGGAATAGGGACGCAGAGGGAGAGGGAAGAGGCCCCTTGGTTCATTGCCTCCTGTCCTCCTGTTGGCACAGTAACCCAGCTTGGTGGTACAGCTCTTTCAACCCTGAATTACAAACTTGACAGGAAATTCCTTAATACTACCTGAGCAGTGACTGCAGATCATCGTTTTCTCCTTTTCCATGTCTTTATCATATACCTTCTGAAATTGGCTCTGTAATATGTGTCAGGAGGTAGCTAAGGAAAGGCAAAGTGTAGCAGGAAGTGCCAATTACTTTTCCCACTTGGCTGTATAGGTTGAGAAAGCTTTGGGGTGGGAATAAGAGCCATAATGAGCTCAGTTTGTACTAGAATAAAGCACAAATGCTCATGGGGCCTCGATCCTAACATTTTTTTTTTTTTTTCCTTTTTCCAAAGTAACATAGGGACCCATCTAAGTCTCAATATTTGAAAGAATAAACATCAAGATTGTCAAAAGATCCCTTAAAAGATAACTGAGATAAGGCTAAGATGTGATGTCTTTAAAGAACTTGGCTGTATTTGTTCTAATTGCTTAACCAAAAGAGCACTCTGTTTTTGATGTTCACTCTCAGCTTACGGTTATGGGTCATCCTGCTAGCATTAGAAGGCACGATGGTTGCTAGTAACCACGGTCCACTGGAAAGAGATCATATCACACAAGGTTCATTACATACTCATCACCATATATTAAGTCGATAAAGTAAGACCTTTAGTTAGTTTCAATACCAACTCTCAAAAATTAATAGATTATACAGCAAAGGAGAATCATATAGTAGAAGACCTGAATGAAAAGCACTATGAACCAACTCAGTGTAATTAAGATTTATACAGTTTTCATGTAATAGTAGGATACAGATTTTATTCAGGTTCCTCGTAGACTGTAAACTAGGAGATACTGGACATATCCAGGGATATAAAACAAGAGGCAAAAATTTCATGGTCTAAAGGTATTGAAATCATACAGAGTCTGTTTATCACTGTCATCACCATATGTTAAATTTCTCATTACTTCTTTTTTGTAAACAGTAACTACCTAAATCAGATTTTTAAAGTGGTATCAACTAAGTTTAAATTAATAGCTTAGTATTGATGATATGTACAAATATAGTGATACCTCTTGAAACACTGTTTTGAGCACTGTATAACAGACTTTCATAACATTATTATTTCCATTTTATAAATGATAGAACTGGGATTCAAAGAGATTAATTTACATACTTGAGTTCACACAAATTGACAAAACTGGGATCTGAAATCTGTCTGTGCTCATGGTCAGTCTTGGACATAAACTCCAAGTTGCTCAGGTTTCTGACTGAAGACCATTGTGCCCAACAGTCTCATGAAATTTCAAAGGGATGAAGGAGGAAGAAATCCAGAATGAGACTTTCAAAAGAAGTTGGATAAACTAAGTCAGAATCATAGGACCCAGAATAATTTTAATGAAAGAGTTTGAAAGAAAAATAGGATATCCCAAAGGAAGCCCTGTTCTTGCTGGCGCAGACTTGATGCCAGGACGACTGGAGAGTCAGCTGGAGGTCTGAGTGGTGCTTCTACTGTCTGCAGCGTGTCGTGTGTCTTATATGTTCATATTTGTGTTCTGATTCTTTAATTCTTCTTTCTTAGCCTCACACCTGAAATAGTCAGTACACCTTCCTCCCCAGAAGAGGAGGAGAAGTCACTATTCAATGCAGTGGTTCTTATTGACGATTCCATGCCAACCACCAAAATCCAGATCAGGTTAGCAGACGGGAGCCGTTTGATACAGAGATTCAACAGTACACACAGGTAAGCTCAGGTTGACTTATCTTTGTAAATCTGGGTGCATCTTGAGTCAGGAAAAATATGAAATTGCTTAGGTTTACTTTTGAAGTAAGTTTTTGACAGAAAAACTTGAAATAAGAAGTCAATTAGTACTTAAAACATCCTCTGTAAACTGTCCAAATACTAATGCAAATGCAGATACCACTTAGAAATAAAGAAAATTGTTAAAAGCTGTCATTTTGCGCTATTGGTAAAACCAGGAAAAGTTGAATCAGATTTGATTTACTTTAGTAAAACCTTATTTGGACTTTACCCCTTTAAAATTTTATGATAACCCTGATTGAAAGTGAAAGTCGCAGTCATGTCATAATCGTTACGACCCATTGACTAGACAGAAGTCCATGGACTTCTCCAGGCCAGAATGCTGGAGTGGATAGCCTTTCCCTTCTCCAGGAGATCTTGCCAACCCAGGGACTGAATCAGGTCTCCTGTATTGCAGGCGGATTCTTTACCAACTGAGCTATCAGAGAAGCCCTAACCCTGTAGGATTAATAAGCTACATAGAGTTTGTAGTGTGAATAAAGTTTAATTGTGCTGTTATCAAGTATTTCAAATAAACAGTTTTAAATGTCATTTTAGCATTCATTTGTTATGCTAATAAGATATTTTTGTTGTTCACTGTGTCCCACTAAGATAACATTTATGATCTTAGTTGAGTTACTGTGTCTGTATGAAAGTAATTTTCTTAAACACTCTTTGTAGGTACAGACTCACATTGACATAGGCTCACCTGAGGTACCTTTTTCTGGATCATGTGCTACTAAAATATTTTATACTATGAAAAAAATCAGCCCTTGTAGTTTAGTGTAGTAGCATTGTTGATGTTTCTTTGATAGAACAACTCACCTGGAGATTGTGTCTATTTACAGTGAAAGTTACTGTTAGGTGCTCTCCAGAGTTAATCCTCATGTTTTACCTGAAAGCCAAGATAAATCCATCCATTGACATTAAAGAAGGTTATAACACATTTAAATAAGGATTAAAACTGTGTGATTTATTTTAATTATTATCTAATTTTAGCTAAAAAGCTTAAATGACAATACTTTGATATCACAAATTATTATCTTATTTCTTCAGGATCCTGGATGTCCGGGACTTCATCGTGCAGTCTCGTCCTGAATTTGCAACTCTTGACTTTATTCTCGTCACTTCGTTTCCAAACAAAGTGCTAACAGATGAAAGCCTGACACTACAAGAAGCAGATATTCTTAACACTGTGATACTGCAGCAGCTAAAATGATACTGTCCTACCTATGCAATAGAATGTAGGAATGGTAATGTGCCATATTAGTGAGGAAAATACTTAAGAGCGTAAAAAATTATTTTTATTACTTATACAGATAAATTTTGATTTAATTCTTCAATCTTCCAGCTTTAGAACAGACAAATTTGGACTAGGAATAGATCTTAAGGTAACATATGTTTGAAGTTTTAGCCAAAAGGGCTGGCTTCCGTTGATAGCTTTTAAATATTCAGGCAAACCAATTTGATACGTGCTCAGAGTTAATGTAACAGTACTTGTTTGCAGAGAAAATGAACAAAATGCGATTTTTGACAAATGCATTTGGTAAAATTTGCACTAAAGTTTCTTGATGCTGCATTGATCAGCAGCCATTAAGAAATCTTCTGATCAAACACTTTGAAATATTTTCTGTAATGTATACTGGGAAGTGTGTCTGTATTCTGATATTTAAATACTTGGGTCATATAGTAGTTATTCTCCTATTAAGATAAATAATTCCTTTCTACTTGCTGATTTAGCTATTTTACTCGTGTCAGAAATTACAGTTTCGCCTTGTGTTTTATGACCATCATAAACCAGAAACAGAGACATAAAGTTGAGCAGTTCTTGAGGAGGAGCGTGTTCAACTGCACTTTAAAGGAGAGTAACTACAGTCCCTGGCAGCGCCTGTCTTGATCACTGGCATTTATTCATTCAGCAAGTGTTTCTGGGGGACCCACTATGTACACTAAACACTGTTGTAAGTGTTCAATCCAGAGTGTACTGTACTGCAAGACCAAACAAGGGCAGAAACGGAAGAATGACTTCCATCGAAGAGACAGAACCTGAAGAGTCACCAGCGTCAGTGTCTGCGTTTCTGCTGGAGCCAAATGCTTGCTGAGGGAGGGAGGGTGCAGCGGGAGTGAGAGAAAAGCTTATTCTTCACAACACCATTTCGTCTCTGGTCACCTCTCATGGCTCGTCTTTTATTGCTGCTGTAACAAATCACTACAGACATAGTGGCTTACAATAGCCCAGGTTTCTTGTACTTCTCTGGGTCTCACATGGGCCTCACTGGGCTACAGTCAGGTGTCAGCAGGGCACCATTCCTCTTGGGAGATTCTCGGGGAGATGTGTGTCCTTGCCTTACCAGCTTCAAGCGGCCACCTGCATGCCTGAGCCTGTGGCCCCCTCTCTTCATCTCCAGAACCAGCAATGCTGTATCCCTCTGACTCCTCTGTCATCACATCTCTTTGAAAACAGCCGGGAAAGATTCTCTCTTTATTGGGTCTATCGGGTGATCCTGGATGCTCTCCACACGTAAGGTCTCCATAGTAACTGGATCCTGGAGGTCCCTTTGATTATGAAAGGTGATGGGTCACAGGCTCCCTCCAGTGCACCAGCGCTCATCTCTCGCCTCTTCAGCTGGCATCCATCCGTTCACTGTGGCCAAGCCCCTCACCTTGGCTTCTGTCCTTATGGCTTTCACCTCCAGCTTTGATTGTCCTTTCTTCTAAGGGCCCTGGCAATTACATTTGCTTCACCTGGATACTCTATGATAATCTCGCCTCAGATGTGTGGCTTAACCCCATCTGCAGAATCTCTTCTACCACATAGGCTGACAAATTAACTGGCCTGCTGATTAGAACATGAACATTCTGGGAGGCCATTCTGTCTACTGCAATCCACTTCTGTCCTGAAGATCCACATTCCACCCTGAAAGGTGCTCAAGAGCTTCAACCCACTGCAGCACCAGCTTAAAAGTGCCAAGTTTTACCTGGATCTCATGAACTCAGATGTCCCGAATCTCATTTAAATCATGTAAACCAGGTATGAGTGAACATCTGGTATGAGTGATTCCTGGGACACAGTTTCTCCCCATCTGTGAACCTAGAAAACCATTTATATAATGGCAACAGGCATAGAATAACCGTTCTAGACATTACTGTTTATAAAAAAGAAAATGGGATGAAACAGGAGCTGCCAGTTCCAAGCACTTCATAAGCTCAGCCAGCCAGCCACACTCAGCTTGAAGGCCTGGAGACAATCTTCTGTGGCACGACAGCCTTTCTAGGTGTGTGACTCTCTCAGAGGTCTCTTTTTTTTTTTTTTTTTTTCCTTTTTCATGAAAGGTAGTGGGTTTTTGCAGCCAAGTACTATCGGCTTGTAATGTCTGTGTGATTGTAGGAGGCTGAGCCATCTTTTTTGTTTCATGTTGTCTCTGTCCTCTTTAAGAAAGCAGTGTCTACTGATGTAACATTCTCGAGTCATGTGGGTCTTCAGTGTATGTCACCACAGGCTCCTTCCAGAGCTTTCCTAGGTAATCCAGCTATTTCTGGCTGGCTGTGACCTCTGTCTTTCTCAGGTATAAGCAGAAGGTCGTAGGCCACAGTCTCATCTCCCTAGAGCAGGCCTCAGCTCAGTTCAGTCGCTCAGTCGTGTCCGACTTTGCGACCCCATGAATCGCAGCTCACCAGGCCTCCCCGTCATCACCAACTCCTGGAGTTCACTCAGACACATCCATCAAGTCAGTGATGCCATCCAGCCATGTCATCTTCTGCCGTCCCCTTCTCCTGCCCCCAATCCCTCCCAGCATCAGAGTCTTTTCCAGTGAGTCAACTCTTCGCATGAGGTGGCCAAAGTATTGGAGTTTCAGCTTCAGCTACCTAAAAGTAAATCTTTGAATTTAATGTCTTTGCCATAAGCTAAGGATTTCCAGGTCAAGTCCTGTTTCCTTTTTTTTTTTTTTTTAAACAGTCCTTCCCTCAACTTAATCTACTTTTTCTCACATTAAACTATAATCAGTAAGAAAGCAGGCTGCCCCTGCCACAGCACTCAGAAATCTCTTCAGCTGAGAGTCTTGAGTTTCTCTCATGCCCCTTTCTTTCCACACAGCTGCAGTCACAATGCTAAGCTTCCTGCCACTGCTTCACTGGAATCTCTCCCTTCACTTTCCCGCAGCACAGGCCTCATTTCCTCCTGAACTTTTTAAAAGGTCCTTTTTTCCAGTAACCCTGTCCTCACAGCCACATAGCTGTTCTCTGCCACACCCCTCACCTCCTCGGAGCCCTTGCTGCCTTTCCCAGCCATGGCCCTGCTCCTTTGGCCCTCTGCCACACTCCTTTGAATTTTTCCACCCTCTTCCCACTGACCAGTTCCAGGGCCACTCCTGCATTTCTGTGTCTTTGTTAACGGCAACACCCACTTCTTGGTCTCTGGAAAACTCCACTCTGCCAGTTGACCTGAATGTGCCAATAGGAGCTTTGGATGTCACGTTTCACTGGGGGCTTCACTTCAAGGAGCTGAATTTGCCTATGTGAGGTGGGCAGTGGGAGGGCTCCCAGACCCGCCCACCTGCCAGTGTTGGCCTCACCACTGCAGAGAAAACTTGTGCTCAGTGTCGTAAAAGAAGCAGCGTATTCCTAAGACTTCTCAGAGTAGGAAGCTCTGTTCCTTCCCACTGGTTGGAAACAACCTGGAGAATGCAGACGTGACGCTTCAGTCTCTGCAGAGAAGGGTTACCGGGTGTAAGCTACGCTTCCAAGGAGCAGTCAAAGCGGTATGGAAATAATCTGCAACAGGTGAACATTTTAAGGGCATTGCCCTGTTTTGGGTTAACAAAACGGAGAAAACCTGTAAAATTATTTGAAGTTTTATTCTTGTACTTTCTTTTTAATCAGGTGGAGTGCCTGTAGGTGCACATACATGAATGACTGCTGTTCTTGTATATAAGTTTCCCAAAATAGATTCTCATTGGGAGGGAGAACTAAACAGCCAGAGGGATGAACGTTATTTTCACCTGTTCTCCAAAGTGTTTGCTTCCTCCAGAGTTCTGAATTCTTTTTACTGTTGCGGTCACTGTAACTTTTTAAAGTTTACAATTCCGTTAGAAGAGATTGTTAAAATAAACAACCATGTGTGATGTCAGTTTTGCATGATGTGTGTAATCAAGAAAGTTTTAAGTGTGTGCTTACCAATAAAGAATGTTTTCACTGGAAGTCATCGAGAAGCCTTTTCACAATTTCCTTGATGTACAGTTTTATTCAGGTGACTTAATGGAGTATTTTAAACTTCAGTAACATTTCCCACATGCATCTTTTTGATGAGCAGGAGGATCTGAGTTGTAGCAGTGTTATCTCTGTGTCCCATCACCGATCCAGTTTTCATTCCACCGAAAGAAACTGCAGATTTTTCTTCACTTTTGCCACAGTGGACCTCTGAAAACATTGTCATGATATGTGTTGTTGATAAAGTGCCTCAGGATTTCCCCTTAAGAGTTTCTGTCCCTGGCCAGTGATGCAAATAAATGTGTCCAGTGATGTCATAAAGGCTAAGAAACATTCTGTAATCCTCTAATTTTAAAGTATCTTTTAATTCCAAGTAAACGTTAGTAAAAGGAGCCCTGTTGCATACGTGTGTGTGTGTGTACAGCACATATAAATTACTCATGTGGCCCATAACTAACAACTAGCTATAATTTACTTAGTTTAATACTTAACAGTTAGGCCTCTTTAGAATTTATAGCTGTGCTTTAAGTCTCTGAAGAAAAGGGGAGGATAGCTTTTTTTAGGAAGTTTGAACTTGATGGTTTATTTTCTAGACAAATATTTCTGTATTGTTAAAAACAAGAGTATAGTCCATAATGGAACCCCTAAATGCTAAGGCCCCTGTCACCAAACGTTGACTTGACTTAATTACAGCAGAGGCCCTCCCAGAAATGGAATCTTAAATCAGTCTTTCAATAATCTGATCAACACTAAATGGGTCATCTGTCTGATAAACCCTGCTGGCCCCCTCAAGAAAGTGACCTTGCCATAACTTTTTTGCCTAGTGTTAGCTTCCTGTTCCCTCCCTCTTCTGCCTAAAAAACTTCTGTTTCAACAGCTTCTAGGAGCTTCTTTCTGTTTGCTAGATTAGATGGTGCCCATTCATCAATTATTCAGTAAAACTCACAAAATTTTTGAAATGTATTCATTTGAATTTTGTTTTTTCACAAAATGTGTAGCAGAGACCTTCAGAGTCATTCTGAGAAGCTACAACCTTAAAATTTCCTGAGTCCTGACTAGGTGGTTTCAGATGACTTGGGCCACTCAGAGGAGAGCTACAGGAAAGTGGAAGTAAGTGCAGATCACAGCATTTCTTGCTTTCTTCGGAAATAGTCACCAACTTACTAGCATGGACTTAGAGACATCACAGGGCCTTCCCTGATGGCTCAGTAGGTAAAGAATCCGCGTGCAATGCAGAAGACGCAGGAGATGCGGGTTCAATCCCTGGGTCAGGAAGAACCCCTGGTGGAGGAAGTGATAACCTGCTCCAGTAATCTTGCTTGGAGAATCCCATGGACAGAGGAGCCTGGTGGGCTACTGTCTGTGGGGTCGCAAGAGTCAGACACGACAGCACACGCACAAGAGACATCACAGTCAGCAATGTGATAGGTTTAATTGACTTCTGTCAACTGAAAAAAATGCACAACGTGAGAGTTACATATTTAGGGCAAAGTCACTAGAGCTGGGAGGCAGCATCTCAGCTCTGACGAATGTGTATGTGTGATTTTGGTGTATATACGGGGTATATATATATATGGTGTATATGTAAGGTCAGTGTATATGTGACTTTGGTGAAAGGGGTTAAGATCTGTATATGGTTTTAGTGGAGGGGATTAAGGTCAGTGTGTGTATGGTTTTCGGGGGTTACATACAGTCAAGCATGCATTTTGGCAGAGGCTTGCTGCTAGTCATGGGCATGTGTCACTGTTGATGATTTTAGTGCTTTTCCAGATAGGAAGAGATGCAAGCCTTTGGGCTTCTAAAATGTTATATTTTGAAAATAACTATCCAAAGGTCTTTCTGCCAGTTTTTCCTGGACTGCAGTTGCCTCACTCCTGATCTCCACCCTAACTCCTTTCAGTGGCTATTGAAGGTCAGTGGCTCTAGTGGCCACTGGCTTTATCCTTGTAAAGCCAGGTAGCCAGCGACAATTTTTAGTTGGCACTTCTCTGGAGTGAAGGTATGTGTGTTAGTTAGGCAACAATAAAAGAGGCCCATGAGATTAAAGATATGGGGCAGCTGGGTTTTTTTCCTCCAGAAACTCTCTTCTGCCTGTTCCTTCCTTGGGTGTAAATTTGCTCAGCCCTGCTGTTTATTTGTGTAGATGTCAATACAGTCGTAGCCACAACAGTGAATTTCCTTACTTGAACATTGGGGGTAAAAGAGTTCTTAAAATGAGTGAATGGCCTTCGACTTTATGCCTTTTTGATTTGTATTTTGATTTGTATTTTCTTTTTCCGCACAGGGCACCTTTCAATGTCCTTTTCAGAACTTTGTTAATTATAAAAGTTCCTACATGGTAGTTTGTGTTTTTAATGTCTTTCCTGTTTTGTTTTTCATTTTTTCATCTGTGGGAAAGGCTAGTTTCTTATATTGTTAACAAATGCCATTTTTAATCATAGGCTCAAGAATGGTAGGAAGTATGTTTTAGTTTCCTATCAGAGTTTATGTCAATTAGGAAGTAGCAACTATGAATGCTACAAATATTCACAACATCAGTAGGCTTGGAAGTGCCCCCAACCTGGAATTTTTAACTGAGTCTGGGTTTTTGAACCCAGGAGGGAGCAGGGTGAAGTAATATCCTTTAGAAAGAAATGTTCATCCTTGCCATGAATGTCAGATTTAACATTCCCTGAGGTGAAGTGGTCACTTTTATTCATGTGTGAAATTATATGCAGATGAAAGTTTTATATTGGTATGTTATAAATACATGATAAAAACCCCAAGGCTGAGAGGTTTTTTTTTTTCCTTTGAAAACTTATCATAAATGTTAGTAATGTCAGTAAATCAGTAAATGTTAACTGTTTGGAAGTATTGTGTCCATCAGTGTCCTGTGACTACTCAAATTAATTGACTTTATAGTCTTTTTTTAAAATTTATTTATTTGACTGCATTGGGTCTTAGTTGCAGCATGTGAGCTCTTAGTTGCAGTATGTGAGATCAAGTTCCCTGACCAGGGATTGAACCCAGGCCCCGTGCATTGAGAGCACAGAGTCTTGGCCACGGGGCCACCAGGGAAGCCCCTGACTGTGTGTTCTTTACTGTGAAGCATGTGTGTGAGTCCTTGGCGATAAGGCTGCATACACTGGAGATAACTACTTGGGTTTGGCACGTATTGAGGGCTCACTCAGAGCTGAATTCTGTACTTGGAAGGCAGAATGCTCTGTATGGCCTGTCAGTGTCACGCTGTTACAGTGTCACTCGGTTGCTGCTAGGTCACTAAGTCATGTCCGACTCTCTGCAGCCTCATAGAGTGCAGCATGCCAGGCTCCCCTGTCCTCCACTATCTCCTGAAGTTTGCTTAAATTCATGTCCATTGAGGCGTTAACTTAAATTCATGCCATCTAACCATCTTATCACCTGCCACCCCTGTTCTCCTTTCGCCCTCGATCTTTCCTAGTATCAGGGTGTTTTCCAGTGAATCAACACTTCCCACAGGTGGCCAAAGTACTGGAGCTTCAGCTTCAGCATCAGCCTTTCCAGTGAATATTCAGGGTTGATTCCCTTTAGGATTGACTGCTTTGATCTCCTTGCAATCCAAGGGACTCTCAAGAGTCTTCACCAGCACCACATTTCAAAGGCATCAATTCTTTGGCCTTCAGCCTTCTTTATGGTCCAACCCTCACATCCATACATGACTACTGGAAAAACCATAGCTTTGACTATATGGACTCAGACTTCAGCTTAAATATGATTTTTCTCCAGAGAGTCCCACCGCCCCCCAACTTCAGCTTCAACCTAAAATCATCCCCTTGTCTCTCTCACTCCCACTACCCTGCTACTGTTAGCATTGTGTGTGATCATGCTCAGTCGAATCCAACTCTGCGACTCCGTGGACTGTAGCCCACCAGCCTCCTCTGTCCATGGGATTCTCCAGGCAAGAATACTGGAGTGGGTTGCCATCTCCACCAGGGGATCTTCCCGACCCAGGGATCGAACCTGAGGCTTTTGTGCCTCCTGCATTGTCAGGTGGATTCTTTACTAATGTACCTGGGAAGCCAATACCAGTGATTTTTGTCCATTTATTTAATTTTTACCCCCAACTTCTAAGATTCAGACAATCTTTCCTATTTGTTCCCTCTGTCAAATAAAACCAAAACAACTTAGTGATGAGTGTGATGTCTGATATCCAAGAGAAAAAGATCCATGTTGGGGAGTACAGGGCCCCACAAGCAGTGATGGGGAGCTGGGGACAAGAGTGAGTTTACAGAGTTTAATAAGAGATGCCACCCAGAAGCAGGGTCTGGCTGGTTAGTAGCTGGGGGCTTCCTTACAAGGCTGGCAGATCCCATTTTCTAGGGTGAGGTGAGCTCATTGAAGCTGAATTGAGGGTTGTGGTGGGTGTACGTCAAGATTCCTTCTCAAGTGTTTCCCATAAAAGAAAGCTGGTTGAGGTTGAGATTTGTGACACTGGCTATCCCTGAGGCGGCCTCCATTTCATGGGTCTCCCTAAATGAGTTAACTTTATCACCCTGGATTCTCAGAATGTGAGTTTGTGAGCAGCAGGGGGTTTTCTTATTTACTGCTGTGTCCTTAAACCTAGAGCAATAACTTAAATTTACGAGTCACACTGGAGGTGGTTCATAAGTAATAAATCAGTGAATTAAGAATGGGACTCTCTGAACATGGGAAAAGCATGTATTAATGTTTTAAAAAGGAGATATTCCTAATAGTGCCAATACAGTCGATACTGGTGATAGAAAATATTTGTACATTTTGTTTGGGTTTAAAGGAAAAAGAAAGTGTTCGTTGCTTTGTCATGTCCAACTCTGTGATATCACGGACTGTAGCCCGCCAGCTCCTCTGTCCATGGGATTCTCCAGGCAAGAATGCTGGAGCGGGTTGCCATTTTCTGAAATGGTGGCCTTGACTCATACCTTGACTCCGCTCATACCAGAGTGGGAGCACCTACACCTGTGAGCAACTGGTCCGGGCGGTTCCCTAGGTCGAACTGGGCTGAAGAATTCACTTCTGAGAAACCTGCAGGAGGTGAGGTGCCTGGGGTTGTCTGAATCTAAGTAGCAGGCTGTGATTCTAGAAGTCTTGAGATAAGGAAAAACACTGTTCTATAAACACTTGGTGGGACTCCCTCAACAGGCTCAGTTCTGTTTGCTTACTCACAGCTGCACTGGTCACTCTTCATATCAGAATTAAAATGTTGCTAGCCTTATAATAGCTGTTTATTTTACTAACATCACGTAATTAATTTAAAATGTTTAGCCATTGACATTTTATTTTTGACGTAATACCCCATCCTCATGTGTTACTTTAATACTGATACCCCCAAAACATGAAAGTTGTAATGAAATTTAATCACAATAAATTAGGAGTGGGCTAAAATATGTGGCAACATTCAAATTAACTGAAAAGCTGCCAAAAATTAGATGACACCAGAGGCCTTAGCCACACATCACTTGTGCCTTTGAAATCAACCTGGTTTGAGGAGCTGTTGACTTTGGCTATGCTCTCAATTTGGCTGAACTTACAAAGAAAACTCACTAGTCATTATACATCGTGCTTGTTCTCCAAATTAACCCCATTACCCAATCTTCCACGCAAGCAAAGAAGGCAGAAATGACCCAGAGTTACAGATTTCCAAATTACCTTTATAAACAGACAAGGGTGATCTCTGCAAACATGTATGAGTTTTGTTGTTCTTGAAACTATTTCTCAGAAAGAAATGATGTTATAAAAGTCTCTTAATTTTAATATTCCTAAATAGAGCCCTTTTGTGTAAGTTGAAATACTCAACAAGTGCTCATTTAATTTGCCAAAGTTTCTCTTTTTTAACCTAAATACAAAATCTTAAGTATATTTGACATGAGAAATGGCACTAAAGCTTTATTGTAAAGTAATTAGCCTCCAGTTAAAATTAATTTAAAAAAGAGAATAATGTAACAGAAAAAGCAGGCAATTTAAGAGAGTCTGACACTATTCTAGAAAAATATTATGTTGTGTTTTAAACTGTAGATATAAATATCAAATTCTTTTTTACATTGATCTAGTACAAGAATCTAGTATTCTTATACAACTATAAGCCAGACTATCTTGAAAGAGCCAAAAAGATGACTAAATCTAGAACTCTGAAAAGTTCTTGATGCAGCCTTTAAAAAATCTAGTGTATTAGAACATGGGGCAAAGACACAGCGTTTGCTACAGTAGGTATCATTGTCTGACAGCATTCAACAATATCAAAAATTCTCTTGTTGATTCCAGTTTTAACTTCTTTCATGAGATAACTCCAGTCTTAAAATTAGCAGCCTTGGTTGTCAGAGGAGGAAGCCCGGCATTTCTTCCTCTGTGTACGTACAGACAGAAGCCACGAGGGTTCAAACAGTGAGTGAAGAAAAAAATGTTTTCATATGTCATCATCTGGCATAAATATCTAAGGCCACAGGCCCTGTTAATCTTTACTTGCTGATAGTAAAATCTCCTAGTTACCTTTGCCAAGGTAACATTAGGACATCTGTGTGGGAATCTGGTTACTTACTATTATCTTCACCAGGGGGCGTGTGGGCCCTGGGAAAGAATCATTGTTATCTTTGCCTTAGCTGGTTGGTTCTTGGTTTATTTATTGAATTATAGTTGACTTGCAACAGATACTAGTTTCAGGTGTATAACATAGTGATTTGACTTTTTAATAAAGAGAGGATGAAAGTTGCTTAAGAACTGGAAATTACCCAAGCATCAACATCATTTAGCACTTTTTTCTGACTTTCACGTTATAGATGAGGAATGTGTGCTAGTCGCTCAGTCGTGTCCAACTCTTTGAGACCCTGTGGACTATAGCCCACCAGGCTCCCCCGTCCATAGAATTTTCCAGGCAAGAATACTAGAGTGGGTTGCCATTCCCTTCTCCAGGGGATCTTCCTGACCCAGGGATCAAACCTGGGTCTTCCACATTACGGGCAGATTCTTTACCATCTGAGCCACCAGGGAAGCCCCATAGATCAGGAATAGTTGGCTAGAGATAATTAGTGGTTTTAGAGATGTAACAATGTTAAATCGTAAAAATGCTGCTAGTGTCAAAATGTATTGGGCTTTGGGGCTTTTAAGTGTGATATTGCCCATTAAACATGACCTAGATGTCCATTACTGGCGTCTTGCCCACCGACTGTTCTCCCTGGAAAACATTTAAAATGCCCCAGTAAGGGTCTCAACATTCAAATTCAACATTCAGAAAACTAAGATCATGGCATCCGTTAGCACCACTTTATGGCAAATAGATGGGGAAACAATGGAAACAGAGGCTTCATTTTATTTGGGCTCCCAATCACTGCAGATGGTGACTGCAGCCATGAAATTAAAAGACACTTGCTCCTTGGGAGAAAAGCTATGACAAACCTAGACAGCATATTAAAAAGCAGAGACATTACTTTCCCAACAAAGGTCCGTCTAGTCAAAGCTATGGTTTTTCCAGTAGTCATATATGGATGTGAGAGTTGGACTATAAAGAAAACTGAGTGCCGAAGAATTGATGCTTTTGAACTGTGGTTTTGGAAAAGATTTTTGAGAGTCCCAAGAATTGCAAGGAGATCAAATCAGTCAATCCTAAAAGAAATCAGTCCTGAATATTCATTGAAAGGACTGATGCTAAAGCTGAATCTCCAATACTTTGGCCACTTGATGCGAAGAACTGACTCATTTGAAAAGACCCTGATGCTGGGAAAGATTAAAGGCAGGAGAAGGGGACAACAGAGGATAAGATGGTTGGATGTATTACTAATTGACATGAGTAAGCTCTGAGAGTTGGTGATGGACGGGGAAGCCTGGCATGCTGCTGTGCATGGGGTTGCAGAGTCGGAGACTGAGCAACTGAACTGAACTGAAGGGTCTCAGCTCTCCCACCAAGACATTCTCTGTTGTAAGGCACTGCCATAAACTTTCTTAACTCTTTTTCCTGTTGTTGTTGTTTTTAACCCATGCCATCGCCCCTCCTGTTTTCTGTAGCTAAATTCTGATTACTCAGATTTCAGTTCTTGATTCTTTTCTATCTGCAGTCACCAGCTTTTACAATGGTGAATTCTATTTTCATCTTTCCCACTTACAAAACTGTGCATGCCCCTTTACAAAACATAAGGCCACTAACAGAGACATGAGTGGCAGAATTATAAATAATGATGTGAAAAAATTTATAAGAAAAAGGTCAAGTTAGAAAAGATTTGCCGTAGGATTACAGTTTAGTTAGGAAGGGCAAAACTGCTCACCATTTCTAGCCCAAATTTTGATCTCTCATATTATTCCAGAGCCCCTTGAAGAAACGACTGCCTCCAGTTGAGGCAAAGGGAAGTACAAGATGAGCCCAGTTTATCTGGGGGCAAAAAGTGAAGAAGCTTTAAAAGACTGACAGCATCCTGTCAAAACAGCACAAAAGCCAGGTTGCTGTAGTTTTCTCCAGCCTAATTTGCCCCCATTTGAGCCAAATTGTTAAGATCATAGTTAACTGAAAAACACTGAGTTCATGAAAATCCATAAGTCTTTTGCAGTTATCAAATGAGTCACTAAAATCCCTTTGTCACCATTTGATATAGCCATTAAACCAACCCCTCCCTTTGAAAACTTTATGCATTTATTCTGCATTTCCAGGAAGACCGTTAAATCTCAGAACAGTAGCCCTAGTTGATAGTGAAAGCTGTACCTAAAGAAGAATACCAGCTAATAGAGGTCGATGGTGATAAATAGAAAAGTAAAATCATTGTTTCNAAAACTTTATGCATTTATTCTGCATTTCCAGGAAGACCGTTAAATCTCAAAACAGTAGCCCTAGTTGATAGTGAAAGCTGTACCTAAAGAAGAATACCAGCTAATAGAGGTCGATGGTGATAAATAGAAAAGTAAAATCATTGTTTCACAGTCCCCTATGAAATCACTGGCTCAGACAAGGATTATCAATTGGTATTAAAATTATTAGATGATAGGTGGGTGGTGAAGTGAATTTTGTGTGTGCCTTGCCCAAGTAACATCAAAAAAGTTTACGTTCATCAAAGGAGGAGATCGTAACTGTACAACGGAGAAAAAGGAGTGAGGCTAAAATCACACAATATGAAGAATAAGGTCAGGACTTCCCTGGTGGTCCAGTGGTTGAGAATCTGCCTGCCAATGCAAGGGACACTGGTTCTATCCCTGGTCTGGGAAGATGCCCCATACCAAGAGGCAACTAAGCCCACGCACCACAGCTGCCAAGCCCATGTGGCAAGAGCCCGCGCTCTGTAACAAGAAAAGCCACCCCAGTGAGAAGCTCAGGCACCACAGCAAAGAGTGACCCCTGTTTGCTGCAACGCGGTAAAGCCCGGCCCAGCAACCAAGACCCAACACAGTCAAAAAAATAAAATAAGGTTCAAAATAATAATGATGAAAACTTAAAAAGAATACAGCAATCTGTACACTAATTCAGTGGCCAGACTTGGCACCTGTCATGGTGGATAGCCAGGTACTGTGCATCCCCTGGTAGACTGCCTGCAGTCTGCACGTCTCCTGGTATGTATTCTCAACTGAAAGGTTTACCTTGAATCTGTCAAGCCTTCAGATGTAACTTTTGGTCTACAGGAAGTACCTAGAAGACTAAGTTAAAGCCTACCACAGAGAAGTAATCAGACAAGCCCAGATGAAACATTTTACAAGACAGAAAAAAAAGACTCCTCTAGATTATAGGAGAAGAAAGGAATACAGCTAGGCTGGTGTAACCCAGACTGGATCCTGATTTGGATAGACCAGACCTATCAAATTTTGAAGGCAACTTGTGAAATATGGACTGGGTATGTTGAAATGATAATTTTATGATATGAGATCATGTTTTTAGCTATGTAAAAAAATACATATTTAATGTGTGCTGAAGTCGTCCAAAAATGTTCATGCTCATTAATACAGAAAAGCTAAGGATGGTGAAGTTCAGGTTTGGAGATAGGCCTGGGTATGACCCCTGACCTCAGCATTGACCAGCTGGCCAAGGCATTCAGACTCCACGCCTTGGTTACCTTGTATGCTATGCCTACCTTTGATGGGTAATGGGAGTTACATGGGATCATGCACCATTTAACATGAATTTGAGCAGACTCCAGGAGATAGTGAAGGACAGAGGAGCCTGGCATGCTGCAGTCCATGGGGTCACAAAGCGGTGGACACAACTTACCACTGAACAACAAGAACAGCGTAACAATGAGCTACTATGCCACCTCCTTCCCGATGCTCAACCTATTTTTTTTCTATTTTACATTTTTTTTAAATCTCTTCATTGTTCCTTGCTATTTTTAGCTTTCACTTGATTTCATCATTTTCACTCATTATTCTTTCATTTTCTCTGTACTAGGAACACTCAGTGTGACATTATCCCTTGTTATCTATCTCTGTGCCATTGAGTACTTTGATTGCATAATTATCCACTTCTCTTAGCTTTTTTGTCACTAAAATATTCAAAGCCCCTGCCACTTGGTCACTTTGTGACTCGTAGGTTAGTATCATTTTATTATTGACAATCCATAACCTCCTTCAGCTGTTTATTTCTTAAGATAATCCTTCCTTCTTTCTTTCTTTCTTTCTCCTTCCTCCCTTCCTCCCTTTCCTCCCACTCCCCTCCTCTTTGCTTCTCTCTTGCTCTCTCATCAAAGAGATAAAAGGGAGGCCACTTTCTCCTCGATGTCCCCACACCTCTGCTATCTCCATACCTCCTGTATCTCACTCCTCCGTGGAGTCGGAGCCCACTTTGCCCCTGATGTACTCTGCTGACCCCTGAGCTGCTTCTGTGCCCACCCTCCAGTTCCCCAATTCCAGCTCCAACTTTGTCACCCCCGATTTTCAGAAACAGCCATGGTAAGGTCTCCTTTAACCTCGTTCTATACCCCAAATCCTCTTTCCTTGTGATCGCCACTGCTCATGTTCTTCAGCTGCCTGTGCTTAGCATCTGGTCTCACCTGTAACAATTTACATTCAGCTGGCTTTCTTAGTTTTCCAGTAACTGACTGAACCCTCTCATTTGATTGCAGCCTTGTTGTTTAGTCGCTCAGTCATGTCCAACTCTGCAACCCCATGGACTGTATCCCATTAGGGTCCTCTGCCCATGGGATTCTCCAGGCCCAGAATACTAAGAGTGGGTTGCCATTTTTCCTTCTCTAGGGGATCTTCCCGACCCAGGGATCAAACCCCCATCTCCTGCATTGCAAGTGGATTCTTTACCACTGAGCCACCTGGGAACCCCTTGATCACAACCTACTTGTCCCTTATTTGCACATAATGATTTCTTTTCCATGTTTTCATCACATTTACTTTTCAGTTCCTACAATCTCTATTACAAGAACCAGAAGCATTCTATTTTCTGGAGGCAATTCATCCAAGAAGACTGACTCTTGTTGACAGATAAAATGAAAATTACAACAGGGCAAAGGTCATTCATTTCTTTTAAATCTCCTACCTATTTTCTTAGGTATCTGAATATACAGATCAATATATAGAGTCACCAATACATGGCAAACCAGGCTTTTTAGAGTGTAAGTCAGCAGAGGTTCTCCCCACCCCTAGTATGAGTAAGTATGCTTTACGACAGTTCTGGGGATCCATGTCACCTGCATGAGCCTGGTGGAATAAACATCACTCTGGAACCAGATCTCAGTTTAAACCCTAAGTGGCTAGTTTAAACCCTAAGTGGCCTGGAAAATTCCATGGACAGAGGAGCCTGGCAGGCTTCAGTCCATGGGGCCACAAGGAGTCTGACACTGAGCATGCATACATGGCCCTGGAAAAATGACTCAGTTTAATCCCTAAGTGACCCGGGAAAAATGACTCTGAGCTCTTGTGTATTCATCTATAAATTTAAATATAAGCTGATAATGTCTCCCAAGGGTGAGAAAATTAAAAGTTGTGTCAAGATAAGTTGTCATTGCCCTTCAGTCTCTAAGTTGTGTCCAACTCTCTGGTACCCCATGAACAGCACACCAGTCTTCCTTGTCTCTTCACTATCTTCACAAGCAGAGTTTGCTCAAACTCATGTCCATTGAGTCAGTGATGCCTTCCAGCCATCTCATCCTCTGTCGTCCCCTTCTCCTCCTGCCCGCAGTGTTTTCCAGCATCAGGGTCTTTTCCCATGAGTCAGCTGTTTGCATCTGGTAGGCAAAGTATTGGAGCTTCAGCTTCAGCATCAGTCCTTCCAGTGAATATTCAGGGTTGATTTCCTTTAGGAGTGACTGGTTTGATCTACTTGCAGTCTAAGGGACTCTCAAGAGTCTTCTTATTTTCATTTAACTGTTGGATTGATGCACAGACACCCCGCGGCCCCGCACTTGAGGTTTCCGTCCCATACTGCATTGACACAGATGTCAGATTAGACAGTGGTTTCCTCACCCACCCAAGCCTCCCACAATATCAAAGTTCAGCAAAAACAAAACTTCCCACACAAGGTCTTCTTTCTGCCTCAGCCAGCACCAGTAAAAGGAGACTGCAGGGAAGGGAGAATGAAATCTTTCAGCCACACAAACAACCTCAGTCGAACATTCAACAACTATTTTCAAAGCTCTTTTCCTTGTCCATCCCTAAGGGTTTTTCTGTGGCCACCTCACGCCATGTTGCACTTTCCGGCTCAGGCCCTCAGGCCAGCTCTGTGCTCCCTGTTTGGAGGTCAGTGCTCCCTGGAACTCCAAATTCTCTCTTCAGTAAGTGGAGCAAATCACCTCTTTTCTGTCTCTAATCCTAAACTTAACCCCTCAGCTGGACCTGTGGAAGCCCTCACTGGAAATTGGTACAGTTAATTCAGGTTTGCCTTCCTTAGAGGTCATGAAAAACATGCTGCCCATCATTACATAATGATTTGGATGATCATGAAAGTGTGATCATAGTATCTCAGTTAATTTTTAATGGCATTTACCTAGAGTTCATAGACCTAAGAATAGAGGACTCCCTCAGCATAAACATAAGAGGAGCACACACAGGGTCAAGGCTACATGCAAATGCAGTTTGGTTTTGGTGTTCCCAAATAGCTGTAGTGCTTTAAAGAAGGAGGGGGGCTTAATGAATACTGTTCAAGGTCTCCTCTTATCAGTAAATGGCCTTGATCTTGGCTATTGGGTTCAGAGTTGAGTGGGTTCTGTCTGTAACCTCTTGTGGCTCCTGTTGATTTTGGAGGTCTTATGATTCTTTGGAGCCAGTTCTTGCCATCTCTGAGCTTTCTAACATACACACAAGTGCACACTTCACCTCTACTGAGATTCCTTTGTCCTTCATAGACATAGTTAGGAGTTTACCTCTTTGTGTCAGCCTATTATTTGTAGGCTTTGAAAAGTGTGCCGTATCAAAGTGAACCAAGACAAAGAGAATAAAATAATACTAAATCAATGAACACGATCTCGATAGAAATAACTTTGGATCCTCCTGTTTTATTTGAGATAGGTGTTTTTTAAACACCTATAGAACCTAGTGTGTGTCCCATATAAGATGATCTGAATGTGAACCAGAGGCTGGCACATGGAGAAAGTTCTTGCTTTCTCTGCACTTCAGCTAGCAGCCAACAAAAACAGTATCCCCCGTGATTTCAGATGCTGCAATCAGCTTTCCAGTTAAGTTCTGTAGGTTAATATGTGGCAATGAGCTCACTGGATACATGTTTGATGTGGTTTATTTCTCAAATGTACATGTCTCCTGTGTGTTTCCATAGGGGTCGTATGGTCTACAATTTTATGACTACAACCTGAATCCTAGTCTTTCTTCACCACTTAGCATCTTTATTCGCCACTATATTCTTGCCTGGAGAATCCCAGGGATGGGGGAGCCTGGTAGGCTGCCATCTATGGGGTCACACAGAGTCGGACACGACTGAAGTGACTTAGCAGCAGCAGCAGCAAGAGACCTTAGACAAACCACCCAATCCTGTAAAATGTTATACAACATAATAAATTATAGTGTATCTACCATCTGTTTATTTAAGGTCGCCTTGCTTGGCTCACTACTATCTATGAAGTAGGGATTATTCCTTTTCATTTTGCTAAAATTTGTTTACATCTTAAGGAGTCTGTACTTTTCAAATGATTTGGAACTTGATGAAAAATGAAGTCACCCTCTTGGTTACTATCATAATCTTATCGTCATCTCCCAAAACTCCTCTTATTGTTTGATTATCATAACCACAAGCGGACTTAGAATCCTACTTATTTCTCCCTAAACAGGAAATCAGTGTTGATCAGGTCTTTGAAGATTCTTTCAACTTTCAAATGCTTTGGAGAATTGTTGAGGACTATGACCAGAATGGAAAGAAATAAAATATAAACATAAGGTATTAATTATTTATGCCCTCAGTTAAGTTATTATTTGAACTTTTTTTGGATGAACTGTCTCATATTTAGCTCCGATTAACTCCATCTGTGCTATTCTCCCTATTTGCCTAGCTTTTTCAGAAATATCTGAATTTTTTTTTGTTTTAGTTTTGAACTAGACAAAATTGTCCAAGCTCACAGACAGACTTAGTTTACTGTATGCAGAAACCAAGAGTTCAATGTGAGCAAAGCTTCTTCAAACCAAGCCTTCTATCATGAGCATCACTTCTAATCAAACAAATCCCAGAGTCCACGCAGGCCAAAAGGAGGGAGAATCAACCCAACTTCCCAAAGACCAATTATCACCTTTAGTCTGCCACAATGTCACTTTCCAGAAAAACCATCTCAAACATTTTTACCTAAAGTGTCACTTCATAAAGCCAAGATGGAGTCTAAGAGTGACAGAGGCAACATTTGGTCTAAGATACAGAGAACTTTTTCTTTGTTTGTTTTGGAATTAAGTGGTAAAGAGCCCACCTGCAATGCTGGACACACGGGATACAGGTTTGATCCCTGGTCCAGGAAGATCCCGTGGAGGAGGAAATGTCCACCTACTCCAGTATTCTTGCCTGGAAAATCCCATGGGCAGAGGAGCCTGGAGGGCTACAGTCCATGGGGTTGGAAAGAGTCAGACACGACTGAAGGACTGAGCACACACACAAATGTAATGTAATATGTAATGTTTACAGCACAGTGCCAACGCCCTACTCGGAGCACCCATTTTCCTTGTTATTAAAGCTTCAGAAAATACTCCAGGTGAGATAAGTTATTTCAATAGAATTTGTGGCTGGTTGGATAGGGAGAAGAAATAATTTTTCTGAAATCAACTAATATTTATATTTATATCCAAAAGTAATAGTGAACCCTAAAAATAATGTCTCAGGGCCTGGTAACTGTGCTTTATCTACTTCAGAAACAACTAACACTTGTTCTTATTTTCAATCCAGTCTCTCCACGGACATCTGAGGACCCTCTAATAGCAGCTAGTCACTGCTATGAAGTACACATCGTGTGGTGTTCAAGGCTTTCCAGGTAAAAGTCAGCTACAAAACAACAACCCAAGCAAAACCGCTCCATCTTTTCAGACTGCAGGTTACGCCACATGCTTTGTCAGCTTTGGAATCAAGCCACTGATTCCAAACATGTAGTGTGAACAATCATGTGAACAGATCTAGTGGGTACGGGCTCCCCAGTATGTGTGTGTGGAAGGGAGGGCAGAGAGGGCCAGCACCTAGCGAACTGGTTGGGTTCTGGGACCCTGGGAACCCCCAGACCACCCTCAGCTCCCAGCAGACCCTTCCAGTTACCCTCATGTGTACTGTGCTCACTCACCCTGTTATGTCTGAGTCTGCGACCCCATTGACTGTAGCCACCCCCAGGCTCCTCTGTCCATGGGATTTTTGAGGCAAGAATACTGGAATAGGTTGCCATTTCCTTCTCCAGGAGATCTTCTTGACTCAGGGATTGAATGGGAGTATCTTGCATTGGCAGGTGGATTCTTTACCACTGTGACACCTGGGAAGCCCACCCCCAAAATAGCATGATTTTCCATGTGTACCATGAATGGGAGAAAAATAGTGGATAATAGCTAACATCAAATTTTTAAGCATCTGGGGTGAAAGGTTATCTAGTGTAACATCTAACATCAATAATTAGATTTGTTTTCTAACAACAAGGTTCCATAGCATTCATTTTACCAGTTGATTTTTTTTTGTTATGATCGTGGCAAATACATAAAAAATTTACCATCCTAACCATTTTTATGTGCACAGGTCAGTGGTGTTAAGTACATTCACATTGTGCAGTCAATCTCCAGCACTCTTCATGTGACAAAACTGAAATTCCGTACTCTTTAAACAACAACTTCCCAACCTCCTGTCCCAAGTCCCTGGCAACCACCAGTCTCCTTTCTATCTCTACAAATTTGACTACTCTGAGTACCTCATGTGTGCGCCTGCTAGGCTGCTTCAGTCCTGTCCGACTCTTTGCCACCCCATGGACTGTAGCCCACCAGGCTCCTCTGTCCATGGGATCCCCCAGGCAAGAATGCTGGAGTGGGTTGCCATTTCCTTCTCCAGGGGATCTTCCTGACCCAGGGACTGAACCCGGGTCTCTTGTGTCTCCTGCATCAGCAGACAGGTTCTTCACCACTAGCTCCGCCTGGGAAGCCCGAGTGCCCCACGTAAGTGGGATCGTGCGTATTTGTCTTCTTGTGGCAGGCTCATTCTCTTAGCAGTGTCCTTGAGGTGCACGTGTGAGGGAGCAGATGTCAGGGTTCCCCTCCTTCTCAAGACTGAACAGGGGCATTTCCTGTTGCTCCAGTGGTTTAGATTTCCCCTTCCAACACAGAGGGAACAGGTTTGATCTCTGGTCAGGGAGCTCAGACCGCACCTGCCTCATGACCAAAAAACCAAAACATTAAACAGAAGCAATATTATAACAAATTCAGTAAATACTTTAAAAATGGTCCACATCAAAAAAAAAAAATCTCGAAAACAAACCTGACTAACATCCCACTGGGTTCACTTAGCACACTTTGTTTAACCTATTGATGATTCTAGATGTTTTTAAGATTGATACAAACTTACTTGACCTTCTGGAGCAAGATCAGAGTATCTAGAAGCCACTCATGATCCATTTTCATTTACATCCCTCTTAGTTAAATGTGGGCTCCCCAGGTTGCCCACTGGTAAAGAATCTGCCTGCCAGTGCAGGAGACGTGGGTTCAATCCCTGGGTCGGGAAGATCCCCAGAGCAGGAAATGGTAACCCACTCCAATATTCTTGCCTTGAAAATCCCATGGACAGAGGAGCCTGACAGGCTACTGTCAGTCCACGGGATTGAAAAGAATCAGACACGACCGAGCAACTAAGCACAGCACAGCACTAACATGATTTACATATCCTTTCTCTTGATGGATTGGGGGATGGAGAAGAATCATAAAAATCTAGAATTCTCACCCTGCCATGACCTGAAGAAGACATGTTTTAGGGAAAGGCCCCTGTGCCTTATGTGTGACCCTCAACAGAGGCTGAAGGCTGACCTCTGACCTGCCATCTCCCTGCCCCCTCCAGCCTGGCAGGTGCCTCCTGAGTGCCCTTCGCATTTTCTACACTGGCAGTGGCATTTTTCAGGCCTGGTGGGGAGGCATAGCCTTGCTCAAAGGTCAGAAGCAACTGGCAGAGATATGTTTACTTTGAATTTAGTTTAATTGAAATCCTGTAATCTTGGGCTCAAATGGACAGTTCTCAAGTATATCTTTTCTGCAGGACAAACTCAAGAGGTTCCCCCATCTCCTCATTTCTCCAGGAATAGAGCTAAAAGGGACCATCAGAAGCAGCTCAAAGATGCCACTGTTTGGGTTCTGTATTCTAGGACTTTTCACGATGAGATGTTGGCTTCTCCAGTCCAGCACTGTCTTTCATTTGAGGCCCTTCCCACAAGAAGGGGATCTATTCTCTGTCATTCTTGACGTTGAACTATATTATCTTTCCCTCAGTCTCATCTCATCCTTCATCCCAATACATTTCATGCACTTAAATGTATTGCCTACTGTGTAAACTAATACAGAAAGTTCTCATTTTTACTCCCCAGAACATTCTGAAACCAAGAGCAGTAAGCAAATCTCTGTAATTATAACTAGAACTTCTGTAAGGCTTCCTGAGTGCCATGCAGTGTTTTAGGCACTCATTTATTCCTCATAACATCTCTATGGGGCTGGTGCTTTATAGTCCCCTTTTTAAAGTAATTCCATAGACAGAGGAGCCTGGTGGGCTACATTCCATGGAGAACCAGTGTCAGACACGACAGAGCGACTAACACTTTCACCTTCACTTTTCATAGTTTGGAACACTCAGGAAGGTCCATATCATTTAGTTGTTGCTGTTCAGTTGCTCGGGTGTGTCTAACTCTTTGTAACTGCAGCACACCAGGCTTCCTGGTCCTTCAAATCACCTGGAGCTTGCTCAAACTTGAGTCCATTGAGTCAGTGATGTCATTCAATCATCTCATCCTCTGTCGCCCCCTTCTCCTCCTGCCCTCAATCTTTCCCAGTATCAGGGTCTTTTCCAATGAGTCAGTTCTTCACATCAGGTGGCCAAAGAATTGGACCTTCAACATCAGTCCTTCCAATGAATATTCAGGGTTGATTTCCTTTAGGATTGACTGGTTTGATCTCCTTGCAATCCACGGGACTCTCAAGAGTCTTCTCCAGCACCACAGCTCAAAAGCATCAATTCTTCAGCACTTAGCCTTCTTTATGGTCCAACTCTCACGTCCATACATAACTAATGGAAAAACCGTAGTGTTGACTATACGAACCTTTGTCAGCAAAGTAATGTCTCTGCTTTTTAATATGCTATCTAGGTTTGTCATAGCTTTTCTTTCAAGGAGCAAGCATCCTTTAATTTCATGGCTGCAGTCACCATCCTCAGTGATTTTGGAGCCCAAGAAAATAAAGTCTATCACTGTTTCCATTGTTTCCCCCATTCCCTTTTCCAGGGAATCTTCCTGACCCAGGGATCAAAACTGTGTCTCCTGCCTTGAAGGCAGAGTCTTTACCATCTGAGCCATAGGTAAGACCTTATGTCATTTAGTAACTTGTGGTTTTGCCAGCTGTTATTTATGTACAGGAGTGAGGCACTTACCTCACGAGTAGACACCTGGTCATCAAACCAGCATCACCGTCTTAGCTTAATTCTTTGTGGAAGGTATGTTTTATGGAGGAATTATATGTCACAATGGTATTTGTAAATTTGAAAGAAAGTATTAGTGAAAGTGTTAATTTCTCATTTGTGTCCAACTCTTTGTGACCCCCATAAACTGTAACCTGCCAGGCTCCTCTGTCTATGGGATTTCCTAGGCAAGAATACTGGAGTGGGTTGTTATTCCCTCCTGCAGGGTATCTTCCCAACCTAGGGATCGAACCCAAGTCTGGTGCATTGCAGGCAGATTCTTTACTGAATGAGATACCAGAGAAGCCTGGTTTTAATTTGTTAAGTTTAAGTCATCTTAAAAGTACATCTCTAAGTGCCAAGGAAGCACTTAATCTGTTTATTGTTATTCTTTCTTCTCAGAGTTCCTTGCCTTGCATCATTTTCAGTTTACCATCTAATTTCAAGATATTTCATTATTTAAAAATATTTTTTCCTAGCTGTATTTTATATGGATACAAAGCTTTAGTTAACAGCATGTGTGTATGTGTACATGTGTGTGTACACATCAAGAGAGTGTGTGTGTATGTTCATTTCAACCAGGCCATATTTGGGCAAGAGCTGGGTTTCTACATTTACCCATCTGCCCTGCCACTGCCCTTAAATGACTTTAGAGTTAAAGGATACCTGATTTAGCAAAGATACAGCAATGTTTACATCATTTCACCAGAGGTAACCAAAGCAAGTACTTTGCAAACAACTACTGACCTCAGGTCCCTTGCCAAAATTTCAAACACAATGAGGCAGCATTGGAAGAGAGCCAGTGAGAGTTCTCCATTTGGAGCACTGAGCCCCAGAGTTGTTTTGCAGGATTTATACATCATACAAGTGTTTGATACAAGAATTCTGATGAATAAAGCAAACAGCTTCCCAGAAAACAACCCTTGGTGTTTTGTAAGAGAGCAGTCAGACAGAAGAAGCAGCCATCTTGTCCCTGACACTGGGCCAGTGCCAAAGAGGGTTTGTTTCCAGGCCTGACAGCACCCTTCTAGAACAGTCTCGCCCATCTGCGCCTACAGGTCCTCTCGCCTAGAATGGAGTCTGTTCATTCTGCAAGTAGAAGTGACACTCTAAATACCTCCCTGCCCTGGAAAAAAAGGATCAGTTCAGTTCAATTCAGTCGCTCAGTCCTGTCTGACTTTTTGCGACCTCATGAGCTGCAGTATGCCAGGCCTAGGGAGGTCCAATTCCAACACCCAGAGCCCACCCAAACTCATGTCCATTGAGTCAGTGATGCCATCCAACCATCTCATCCTCTGTCATCCCCTTCTCCTCCTGCCCTCAATCTTTCCAAGCATCAGGGTCTTTTCAAATGAATCAGCTCTTCACATCAGGTGGCCAAAGTATTGGAGTTTCAGCTTCAACATCAGTCCTTCCAATGAACACCCAGGACTGATCTCCTTTAGAATGGACTGGTTGGATCTCCTTGCAGTCCAAGGGACTCTCAAGAGTCTTCTCCAACACCACAGTTCAAAAGTATCAATTCTTCGGCACTCAGCTTTCTTTATAGTTCAACCCTCACATCCATACACAACTACTGGAAAAACTATAGCTTTGACTAGATGGACCTTTGTCAGCAAAGTAATGTCTGCTTTTTAATATGCTGTCTAGGTTGGTTATAACTTTCCTTTCAAGGAGTAAGCATCTTTTAATTTCATGGCTGCAGTCACCATCTGCAGTGATTTTGGAGCCCCCAAAAATAAAATCTCTCACTGTTTCCACTGTTTCCCCATCTATTTGCCAGGAAGTGATGGGACCAGATGCCATGATCTTCGTTTTCTGAATGTTGAGCTTTAAGCCAACTTTTTCACTCTCCTCTTTCTCTTTCATCAAGAGGCTCTTTAGTTCTTTCTCGCTTTCTGCCATAAGGATGGTATCATCTGCATATCTGAGGTTATTGATATTTCTCCTGGCAATCTTGATTCCAGCTTGTGCTTCCTCCAGCCCAGCATTTCTCATGATGTACTCTGCATAGAAGTTAAATAAGCCGGGTGATAATATACAGCCTTAACATACTCCTTTTCCTATTTGGAACCAGTCTGTTGTTCCATGTTCTCCAGGTCCCCAGCGCTGCGGATCCAACAAGGTAGAGGTTTCTTCCTAGGGCCTGGGGTAGGTCTGTTCAGATAAGCAGGCCACCGTGTCTACCAAACTGGCTAAACTCTGTCCCTAAACTGTGGATACAGCCTCAGTCTCCTTCTCCTGACTGCCCCGGAGCAGAGAGAAAAAGCTGCATCTGAAAAACATTTTACTTGGCAGCCTACTGTGTGGAACGTATACCTTTGCTACCTAGGGGATGTGTTGTGCATTGATCAGAATTCCATTACCAAGTACCTCAGATCATTCCATCCTCTTATCAACCCTCTGAGGTAAGGATGATCTTTCTACTTTACACAGGAAGGAGGTCTTGCCCTGGGTCCCACAGGAACAAGATGTTCACAGAAGCTCCAGCCCAGTTCCAAACAGATCCTGGGAGCACCCCATTGAGTCACAGCTGATTGCTGAGGAATGCAGTAGAAGAAAGGACATGAGGAGGGGCTGCAAGGCTAAGGCAGCAGCTGTCACAGGCTAAAGGCACCTCGTCTACTTGGTGTAAATCTCTGGTCACTGACATCACTAGCTCTAAAGTCATTCTAACGTTTGTGCAAGTGGTAGGCTGGCAGGCTCCTGTTGTCTACAAAAAAGCCATGTCTATGGGGTAGGGGTGTGGCTACAGGGTCAGAAACAGCAATTCCTGTTTGCAGACCTCGGGTTACTGATCAACTTATTTATATCCAATCTAATTTGAAGTCTCTCTTCATCTGGGCCCCGTGTCTGGATCCCATAAACCAGGGCTGTCAGAGCAGAGTTCGTGCAGATGGGTTAATGGTCAGGTGCCCAGGCCAGTCCATTAGAGCCTAACATGGGTTCTGTGTGTGGTATTTCCAGCAACCGACCTGCAACGTGTGAGATCAACAGCACTGTAAAGCCAGGCTTTTAAAGCTGGGATCTGCCCCCAATCTACAGGTATGGCTCCACAAATAAGGAAAGGTCCTTATGTTGTATAAATCAACTCTTTGGCAAAGGTGTGTGAAGTGTAGAAAAAGCCATGTGTAAGGTTCCTCTGTGGATACCCAGTTACCTCAGCAGGACCTGCCCACAGGAAATGGCTTCTAGAAAAAGCCTCACATCCAGAGCACCTGCAGGGTCCTACACAGGAAAACTACACACACACACACAGCTGAGAGCATTATGTGTGAGACTCCAGCTAAATCTGACTTTCCCCGGGAATCCACACTCTTTAGAAGTTAAAATCCCCAGTGTTAGTGGCTCAGTAATGTTCGACTCTTCGTGGCCCCCTGGACTGTGGCCCACCAGGCTCCTCTGTCCGTGGGATTCTCCAGGCAAGAATACCAGAGTGGATTGCCATTCCCTTCTCCAGGGGGTCTTCCTGACCCAGGGATCAAACCTGGGTCTCCCACATTGCAGGCAGATTCTTTATCATTTGAGCCACCAGGGAAGCCCCAGCCCAGGAATTTACTGAGCCAGCCAAAAAGTTCATTTGGGTTTTCCCATACCATCTTACTCCAACTTTTTGGCCAACCCAATAGAATTTAGGGTCTGTGGATTATTCCAACCCTACTGGAAAGCACAGTGGCAGTGTGAACCAGTGCCGTAAAGATGGCCATATCCTCTGGCCTAGAAATTCCCTTCTAGGAATTTATCCCTAGGAAATAATTCAACCGAAACAAGAAGCAACATGCAGCAAAGATGATCTGTGACGGGGAAACACGGGATATTGGACCTTAAGGGAATAAGCCCTAAGGATTTCAGAAAGGAGCCACAAAAGATAATTCGGGTAACCTAAGCAATAGTTTATAAGATAATGCTGAACAAATATAGTAGAAGGCAAAATGGTTCCCACTATGGTTGCAATAGAGTAAGGTATGTATGCATCTGGAAAGTATGTCAGTAGATGTATGGTTTTACTACAATGGGAAGGAGTAGAATTATGCATATTTAAACACTGAATGTGGTGACACTGCACTTTCCATTGAAGAAGAAGGAAAAGAAGCAGGAGAAGGAAAAGGAAGGGAAAGAGAGGAAGAGGAAGAAGATGACTAGGAGGGGGAAGACGAGAAGGAAAAATTTTACAAAGTAAAAGCCAAAATCTTCACAAATAAGAACTATTAGTACTACCAATAAAAGATAACATATCTATATCTATCTAGCGGCTCAGACAGTAAAGAATCCACCTGCAATGCGGGAGACCCAGGTTCGATCCATGGGTTGGGAAGATCTCCTGGAGAAGGAGATGGCTACCCACTCCAGTATTTCTGCCTGGAAAATTCCATGGAAGGAGGAGCCTGGAGGGGCTACAGTCCACGGGGTCACAGAGAGTCGGACACAACTGAGCTACTAACAGTGCTACCAGTAAGAGAGCACATGTATTTGGAGCTTACTCTGTGTTAGGCACTGCTTCAAGCCCTTTTGTGTCTACTAACTTCACAGCATCCATGAGGTAGATTCTTTTATTATCCCCATTTTACAGGCGAGAGCAGTAAGGTACAGAGAGGTGACAACTTTCCCAAAGCATACAGCTAACCAGCATGAAGGAAAGAAAGACTACCCACGCTATTTCAAAGGTCACCCACCTAAAAGCTTTATGCTGCTCAGACAGAGATGACAGAGTCCTCAACAGAGGCCTCATGACAAGACCCCTCAGGGGTGGGAAGTGAGCCCCTCAGGAGCTCCCACAGGGGGGTCACATGGCACATAGAACCTAAAAATCCAGACTCCGGGAGGAAGAGGAAGAAGCGCACTAAGGATCAACAGGTGGGCTTCCCAGGTGGCGCTAGTGGTCAAGAACCCACCTGCCAATGCAGATGTAAAAGCTGCTGCTGCTGCTGCTAAGTCACTTCAGTCATGTCAGACTCTGTGTGACCCCATAGACGGCAGCCCACCAGGCTCCCCCATCCCTGGGATTCTCCAGGCAAGAATACTGGAGTGGGTTGCCATTTCCTTCTCCAATGCATGAAAGAGAAAAGTGAAAGTGAAGTCGCTCAGTCTGTCCGACTGTTAGTGACCCCATGGACTGCAGCCCACCAGGCTCCTCCGTCCATTGGATTTTCCAGGCAAGAGTACTGGGGTGGGGTGCCATTGCCTTCCCCGGAGATGTAAGAGACTCGGGTTCAATCCCTGGGTCAGGAAGATCCCCAGGAGGAGGGCATGGCAACCCACTCCAGTATTCTTTCCTGCAGGATCCCCATGGACAGAAGACCCTGGTAGGTTATAATCCATAGGGTCACAGAGTCGGACATGAGTGACGCAACTTAGCACACACACTTCAGAGAGGGGAGAAGGACCAAGGCGGTCAGGATTTGTTCGCAATGAATATGAGCTAGAAGAACCAGAATTCCGAATCCTCGCTCCAGAGGCCCTTGACCTCCCCACACTCCTGCCTCTCTTCAGACCACAAGCATCTTTTTCTGCACCTCTCCCCTTCTGCTTCCTCGCTCTGGGCCCTCAGTCTAGCTTCCTGGGCCTGCCCTTGTCCACACACTCCAGCTGCACGGCCTTCTCTCTCTTTTATCATTTTCCCTGCACTGTGCCTCAACTTCCTGTCCTCTCCTGCCCTGCTGGGGACGGCCCGCCACAGCTGAGACTTTGGTTATGGCACTCTCCCCATATGAGAGCAACTAGAGATGACAACAGGCAGCAGACCCCTGCCCTTCCCNCCTGCACTGTGCCTCAACTTCCTGTCCTCTCCTGCCCTGCTGGGGACGGCCCGCCACAGCTGAGACTTTGGTTATGGCACTCTCCCCATATGAGAGCAACTAGAGATGACAACAGGCAGCAGACCCCTGCCCTTCCCAACCAGGGAGACTGTTCAACATGCTGAGAGACCTTCGTTTTGACTCCAGCCCTGGCCCAGACCACCCATCCGGCTCCCTGCACCTTCTCAGTGCCCTGGGAGCACCCCTGCTCCCTCTTATCTTTGTCCGGGTCTGTCCACCGCTGAGGGATGCCCCCAGGGTGGGGCCCAGGCTTTGTTCATGTCCATCTCCTGTGCCTCACAGAGCGTAGTTACCAGTACGAGTTTGCTGAATGAGCAAAGGAGTCCCCACTCATCCTCTTCCTGGGCAGGGGGCCTCCTGCCTTTGGGGTAAGTACTCAAGGCTGCCCATTCTGAGACAGGCAGGGACCCTGCCACACCACCTAAGGTGCTCATTTGAATGCCAAGAGCTACCCAACACCTCCACGCCAGTGTCCTAGCCTTCTATAATGAAATAGCAGTTACTCTGGGTCCGCTCTAACTGGGAGTCCTTTCCTGTTTTTTCAAGCTGACAGTATCCTGAAACACAACAGCAGAGCTGCCATTTCAGGAAGTCAGAGGCAAAAGGACGGTATGCAAAACAGGAGGAAACTTTTAAAGAAATGTTTAAAGGCATTTTCAGAACTCAACCTGTCATGAGGTCAGGCAGTCACTGAATCTTCTGCCAGGGTGCCTCCCCGTGACCTGGAGACCCATGTGGTGGGGCAGGAAGGAGTCTGACCTCACACCCTGGTAGTCACACTGGTCTGATACAACCCTGCCCTTCCCTCAGTGCAGCCTCCCCTTCGATAGCCGGGCTCTGTGCCAAATGACCCTGGGCAAAGTCCCAAATCCAAAGTGTGCCTCAGAAGAGGAGAATGTAGCTCCAGAGAGGACATTCAAAGTCGACTGACTTCAAAGCAGCCACCTTGCAAAGAGCCTGAGTGCCAAGCTCTGCTGGTGTCCAAGGCTTCTCCTGACAGGACTTTGTGGGAACCTATAGACTCTCGCTTCCTGACCCCTCTCAGATCTCAGGACCCTCTGGAGAGAGGAGGTGGGAGAGCTGTGCTGGTTCACTAGTTTGTTCCTACACCTCTTGCGGACACAGTCCTATCTCAGTCGTGTCACCGGAACTGGGTTAGCTAACTGGTGCTCACCCAGCACCATCACCCCAGGGCCACGAGGCCCATAAGCCCAGTCCAGGGACTTGGCTGCTAAGGAGACAGATGGAGATATTACTGAGGAAGCGGACTCCTAGGACATCACGCCCACCACAGAGTCATCCGGCAGCCTGGCCCCTTGCCCCTGCCCCAGGCACTTACTTCCTGCACCTAGTTTTTAGAGTTCTAGACACAGCCTTCATTCAGCAGTAAGTGGTACTCATCTGCCACCACTAAGCAAACCTAAAATTCTCAACGCATCTATCTTTTAGGAAGAATAGTTTAAAAACCAAGCCCTTTTCAAAAAGTGTTCATCCCCTTTTCTTCCTTTTCAAAAAACTCTACTTTGGAAACAATCCAAAAAGTATGTAAAGTTTTATGCATGAGCCTCACCAAACCACTAAGAAAAACCAAAAACTGTGTGTGTTCAGCAACAGTTGAAAAATAAAAGTTATACCCTTTGTTGTTTTTAAAGGTATAGGACCAAGCCCACGATAGAATGTTAAGTGAAAAAAATCCTGGCCATCAGGCTATCTAGATCTATCTATACCAATCTATCTGTCCATTTGTAAAAATTTATCAGCTAAATTCTTAAACATGTACAAGACAAACTCTGCCAACATGCCTGGTCTAGGTACAGGAATATACATGTGCTTTTCAACCTCTTTTAACTTCTCAAATATTTTTCAATGAGCCCGCATCACCTTTCACAAAAAGGAGGAAAAAAGATTACTCGCTCTTCAAAGAAAAAAAACAGGCAAAGCCAAGACCCACGGCCCTGGCCTCTGGTATCCTAGTGAGACAAATTCTCCTCCTCTCTCTCTCTGAGCTTTGTGAGGGGCTTGGAGAGGCGGCAGGGGGAAAGAGAAGCAGCTACATTACACACCCAGACCAGACATTAAAATCCCTGCCAAAGAATTCAGCCAACAGCCACTAATACAGCCCCTAGCCGGCATTTGTACAGGGAAGGGGCGGGCAGGGCCAGGCTGAAAAGTGGAACCTGAAACACTCAGCGTGTGACTCAGCCCTTCTGCCTCCTAAGGACGAATCCCTTTAGGCCACGTTCACCCAGAACCAGCTTCTTGCCAGGCCCTGTCCCCTGTCCTTCAGGCCACCACGACCTTCCAACTTGGAGGTCTGGCCTTTAGAACATGATCGAAGATCTCTCTCCTAGGCCAGCGACTGCGCAGGCCCAGGTAAACAGAGAGGCCCCACAACGGAGGCTTTTGCAATCACAGCCACGGTCCCTCACCAAGTTAAGGGACAGGTAGAACCCTGTGGATGTCACCGAATCCAATTTGTACGCCCTGTTAGCTCCTCAGATGTCAGGGTCTGGGTTACAGTGATCTCATCACCTGGCCCACATGGGCAGTGCTAGAGGCAAAGGTAAAAAGATCCTCGAGGGAGTTAGCTCTAGGGAGAACCACTGTCCTAAAACAACTGGAATGCTGCTTAACCAGATAAGAAGAACTGGAATTTCCAGGTGGACGTGGCTTCAAGCAGAATTTCCATCTCCACTTCATGAACGCTCATCAGGGAGTCAGGCATGGGAGGCAAGGTGGAAGGGGGTCAGTGAAGAAATCACCAGGTCTGACTTAGACCACAGGATACCTAGGCCCCCTTCACACACTGGCCAGAGCCCAGCTGAGCCTGAAGGGGATGAGACTCCTCGCCCTGCTCCCAGGATCTAGAGGGTCCCCAGGCTGGAATCCACAGAAGATCCAGGATTAACTGTTTTGTCTTCCCCAAACCATAAATTTGTCTAGTCCCAGCCTGGAAACCCCTAATCTGCTGCTAACCAAAGATCATAATATCCAACCATACGGCCACTGATTAGAGTCATTATAAAGCAGCAAGTTAAAGATTACCCAGCAGAGCTAATAATGCAAGTCTTCAGAAATTAGAGGAACATTTTCACACAATCAGATAAAACCAGGACTGGAAAACTTTGGTCCCAGCTCTGGGTTTCTGAATAAGAGAAAGAAAGAAGAAAGGAAGGAAGGAAAGGGCAGGGACAGGGAGGCAGAAAGACTAAACATGCTTGGACATACTGTGGCTTCCCTAAGTGACATCAGTATGGTTTAATTATGCCTCCTCTGCCTAAAGGGGTTTTTCAGGTGGCTCCACGATAAAGAATCTGCCTGCAATGCACGAGATATAAGAGACACAGGTTCAATCCCTAGGTTGGTAAGATCCCCTGGAGGAGGGCAAGGCAACCCACTCCAGTATTGTTGCCTGGAGAATCCCAAGGACAGAGGAACCTGGAGGGCTACGACCCATAGGGTCACAAAGTGTTGGACACAACTGAAGTGATTTAGCACATGTTCCTCTGCCTAAATTGNAGGGAGGCCTGGTGTGCTGCAGTTCATGGGGTCGCAAAGAGTCAGACACAACTGAGCGACTGAACTGAACAGGAGTTAAGAATGGCTGCGTTAAAAACAAAAAACCAGGTGCTGGGCTGGACATAGGTGGGCTCAGGCTGGGCCACCCAGTGGCCTGTGCCACTGTCCTATTAGAAAACTAAGACACAGGGGCTGATGTAGGAAGCCAGGATACCACACCCTGAAGTTCCGTTTTGGCGCCAGCCTACTGAGTGATCCGAAAGAAGTCACATTCTCTTCCCCAGGCCTCACTTTACCCATCTGTTAAGTGACATAAGGGGTTGGCCTGGATATTCTCTGGTGTCTCCTCCTGCCTGGGAATTCTGATGTAGCCTTGAACTCCTGCGTAATACAGTTGAATGTCTGGGCTGCAGGACAGCTGGCCCATGAGGGCCAGCCATGTAGACCTGGGTGACTGTCAGTGTACCCTGAGCCAGGATTGAGTGAGTTACTGGCCAAATCCACACCCAGCTGACCCTCCCAGCAATTCCCATAGCTAGGCCCCAAATCACAAGTAAATCGGTCAGCTTGAAAACCCAATCAGTGGGAGCCGCTGTGAATCTAGGGTTCTAGGTTCCAGCAAAAACCACATCAACCACACCCACAGCAGATAATGCTTACTTAGCATCTTACTTACATGCCAAGCATGGGAAAAGTACTACATCTGCATTATTTTCAGTGATTCTCATAGCAACTCTCTCTCTCTCTCTTTTTTTTCTTTTGCCCAATTGTCCTGGTTTGAACTTCCAGCACATTGTCGAATAGATGAGTAAGAGAGGACATCCTTGCCTTGTTTCTGGTCTTAGGGGAAAAACATTCAGCCTTTCACATTCAGTCTTTAAGTATGATCTTAGCAGTGGGATTTTTGCAGATGCTTTTTATCAGATGAGGAAGTTCCCTTCTGTTCCTAGTTTCTTGAATGTTTTTATCATGAATAGGTGTTGGCGTGTTTTGTCAAGTGCTTTTCTCTGTCTGTTGAGATGATCATGTGGTTCTTGTCGTTGGTCATTCTACTGATGTGGTATATTATACACTGATTGGTTTTCCAGGTATAAATCGAACTTGAATCCCTGGGATAAATCCCTCTTGGTTGTGGTATGTCATCCTTTTCATATACCTCTTGCTTTAGTTTACTAATATTTTTGTTGAGAATTCTTGTTCATAAGAGTCATTGATCTATACAGTTTTTCCCTCAGCTTTATTGAAGTATAATTGGCAAATAATCTGTAGTTTCCCTTTTCATCCTTCTCCTGATGTCTTTGTCTGAATTTGGTATCAAAGTAACACAGGCTCACAGAGTAAATAGGGATGGGATGAGTTCCCTCCTCTTCAAGTTTCAGAAGTTTGTGAAGGGTTTGTATTAATTCTTCTTTAAATATCTGTGAAATTGACTAATGAGACTTTCTGGGCCTGGACTTTTGCTTGTAGGAAGCTTTTTGATTACTGGGTCAATTCCTTTACTTGTTGCAGGTCTATTTGGATTTTCTTTTTATTCTTCAGTCAGTTTTGATAGTTTATGTCCTCCTAGGAATTTGTCTACTTTATCTAATTCATCTAATTTGTTGGCATGGTTGTTCATAGCATTCTCTTATAATCCTTTTTTTTTTTTTCCCTCCAAAGTTGTTAGAAGTATTTCTGTTTTCATTCCCAAGTTTGGTAATTTTGTCTCTCTCTATCTCTCTCTTCTCCCACCTTGATCAGTCTAGCCAAAAGTATGGCATTTTGTTGATCTTTTCGAAGAACCAACTTTGGGTTCATCGATTTTCTCTGTTATTTTTCTGTCCTCTCTTTCATTAATTTCTGCTCTAATCTTTATTATTTTCTTCCTTCTCTTTTGCTTTAGTTTTATGTTTAGGTTTTTCTATTTCTTAAAAATCTTTTTAAGGTGGAAGGTTAGGTTATTGATTTGGGGCTAAAGATCATGTACTTCCCACATTTTAATAAATACTGTTAAACTGTCCTCTAGTTGACACTCAGCAGCAGTGTATAGAAATTGCCTGTTTCCCACACTGGACATTTATCATCACTCTTTCTGCATTTATCAATATGATGGTCAAATGTGGTATCTTGTTTTAGTTCGTTTCTCTGATTACTGATGGTGTTGAGCAAATGTTAATGTATTAGTTGGCCATTTGTATTTGTTTTGTAAATTGTTAATGTTTTTACCCATTTTTCTAATAGTTTAAAAATATGTTTACAGGAGTTTTTAAGACTATGGATATTACTCCTTTATAATATATCATTTGCAAATATGATCTCTCATTTGTCATGCATCTTTTAACTTTATCTCTGGTATCTTTGATCATATAAAAGTTTTATATATTTAAGTCTGTCTTTTCCTTTATGATTTCAGGGTGTTTTGGCACTTAGGAAGTTCTTCATGTTTCCAAGATTGTAAAAATTTCTTTTGGTATTCTTTTCTAAGCTGATTCTTTAGCATTTTGGTACTTGTCCCTGACAGTAAAAACCAAACAGAGTCACTGTTCAGGCTCTCATATGTTGTAAGAAGCCTTATATCATACCCACAGAACCCTTTGAGCTCTAAATCTATCATCGATGCTGATAGATTGGAGTAGAAAATGTGAAATTTCAGTCACTTGTGATTACAGAGTTGTAATAATCTGTATGCTTTGAAGTCATAGAGTCAGGGCAGAAGACGAAGTAATATTTATTGAACATCTGTGAGTACGAAGTAATATTTATTGAACATCTGTGAGTACAAAGTAATATTTATTGAACATGTATTACTGCTAAGCACTGTGATAAGACTGTATATGTGTTATCTCATTTACCACGTGGAGAGAACACAATATTATCTCCACTCCTTAGAGGAAGAAATTGGAACAGGCTGCATTCGAAAAGGTCCTGATGCCAAAGAGGTATTGTCAGGAGTGCATGGCTGGCTGACTGCCCAGGTGGCCTGTAGGGCAGCAAGCTTTCCACAGTCCAAGGTCTGGTTCTAGTTGGAGAGGGAAGGATGTACTGGTAACTAGCATTGGAGATCCAGAAATGCAGTCAGGGCTCCAAAACTGATCAGAGGGTCAGCTGACTCAGAAATAAAACCCCCATGAGACTTATTTACATGCTGGAATGCTAAGCTGTGCTGTGCTACTGGAAGATTGAAACTGTTGTCAACTGGCTTAGCATTCTCTGGCTGCTGGCAGCACTATAAGGGAAGCCATAGTATAATCAGGCAGCTGTGAAGTCAGAAGTCAGAGCAGAGAAGTGAGTTGCACTCCAGTGTTGGTTGGAGTCAGGTGGTCAGGCTGACGAACCCATCCCCGCAGTATTGTGGAAGGCCTTCAGGGACCTTGGTCTGGTCCAGAGGTCAGAACTCCACTCTCCCCAGTGCAACCCTGGAAGGACACATCCTACGCCATCCTCCACCACTGCCCTATGTATTCCGTTATGTACTTTTTTCTTTCTTTTCTTCCCTTCCATCCAGCCATCCAACTTTTTATTTCATAGCCTCTTATCATCAAGGACTCTCTTGCCTTATTTATTTGTTCTCTTTGATCCTCATTCCCACTTCCATTTTCCAACCCCACTATGGGCATTGAAGTGTTTAATGTGTATCTTTTTTTTCTGCTCTTGCCAGGCGGGAGCCACTGTTTCATATATATGCAATTTTAAATTTAAATTTAATTTTTTAAATTAACATACCTAAAATTGGCCTTTTTGGTTTGCAGGTCTATGACTTTTTATATGTATATACACACATATATATAAAACTACCACAATCCAGATGTAAAATATTTTTTCACCACCCCGCACAAAATCCCCCTCTAGTCCTATTTTCCTCTCACCCTTCACCCCTGTTAATCACTGACCATTACTGTTTTTTTGAGAATGCCGTGTAAGTGGATCACATAGTATATGTGTGTGTGTGTGTGTGTACATATATATATATATATATTTAAGTTATAAACCATTTTATTTTATTTTTTGCCATGCCATGTGGAATATGGTATCTTAGTTCCCCAACCAGGGATCATACCTGTGTGCCGTCCTGCATTGGAAGCTTGTAGTCTTAACCACTGGACCACCAGGGAAGTCCCAATGGTATTTTTTATAGCTCATTTTGATTCTTTTTTTTTTTTTACCCACTTCTGCTTTTTCTTTCTTCTTCTTTTTTTCTTCAATTTTTAAAACGTTTGACATAACTGCAAACTCATAGAAAAGTTGTTAAAATTAAGCAAAGAATTTCTGGATAGCCTTTGAAAGTGAAAGTGGCTCAGTTGTGTCCTACTCTTTGCGACCCTGTGGACTGTCCATGGAATTTTCTAGGCCAGAATACTGGAGTGGGTAGCCTTTCCCTTCTCCAGGGGATCTCCCTGACCCAGGAATCAAACCAGGGTCTCCTGCATTGCAGGCGATTTCTTTACCAACTGAGCTGTCAGGGATAGCCTTTGGATCCCCCTGAATTCCCCAAATGTTTACATTTGCTGTATTTGCTTTTTTCTTCTTTCTCTCCATGTATGTGCATGTGTGATATTCCAACTCGATGCCCTGTTATCCCTAAATATTCAGTGTGTATTTCCTAAAAACAAGAATTTTTAAAATATAACTGGTTAGTACAATGACCAAATCAAGAAATCAGCGTTGAAAATTTTCTATTATCCCATCTACAGACCTTATGAAGATTTTATCGCTTGTCCCAAGATTGCCCTTGTACTAAAAGGAAATTGAAGGCAGGCATTTTATTCTGTGATCATGTCTCTTTAGTCTCTTAATCTGGAAAAATGCCTGACATTTCTTTGTGTTACATGACACTGACGTTGTTGAAGAGCACAGACCAGTTGTTTTATAAAGGCCCCTCAATTTGAGTCTGATGTTTCCTTGTGGTGAGGTTCGAGTTACGCATTTACAGCAAGAGTATTGGGTGAATGTTGCCGAGTTCTTCTCAATACGTATTGTGTAGAAACACATGCCGTTAATTTGTTCCTTATTGGCCAGGTGAACTTTGATCTTTTCATTATGGTGGCATCTGCTGTTTCTCCATTTTCAAGTTTGTTATTTTACCCCTGTTAATTAAAATGTGTTTTATGGGCATTTACTTTGAGACTATGTGAATATCTTGTTATTCCTCAAACTTTCATCCATTGGCTTTTAGCACCTATCAGTGATTCTTACTGGAATTGATTATTTTTATGGTGTTTGGCGATCTAATTCTATCATTGCTTCTACATTTATTAATGGGCATTTTCTTGTGAGAAAGAGCTACAGATCTTTCTTTGTTCAGTAGTTCATAATTCTTCACTACACTATTTATTTTAATGCTCAGACTCTCTTGGGTCGCAAAGAATCGGACACGGCTGAGCAACTAAGCACGTACGTCCCAGATTTGGCCGACGAGCTCCCTTTCAGGCTAGCTCCTGTGTCATTTTGGCACATCTCTCTGTTCTTTGAGTATTTCTTTCACTTTCAGGCAAATCAAGATGTTCCAGCCTCCTCTTGTTCGTTCTGACTCGGCCCTGGAATCAGCCACTTCTCCAATGAGCTCTCGTTCTTTTTAGCAGAGGATGGTGTTTAGAAACCAGGAGCTGGGCTCCAGACACTCACCCTTGATTTTAAGGTCCATCCTCGTTGCCATGTGTAATCTAGTGTCTGTGGTGTTCATCCCAGTTTTCTCTCGCCATTAATGACAGACTCCCACACTACCTTCACACATCCTGACATAAGGAACAGCCTTCTCCATATCCTCTGTGGACCTGTGGGTGGATTTATGCTGCTCCCTGAGTGCCAGATACGGCTCCAGACCAGCTGCCCCCGTTTACATCTCCACCAGCGGAGAGCAGAGCATCTCTGTACCTCTCTACAAATACTTAGTCTTAATGAACTTCCTCATTTTTGCCAAACGATTAGCTATGCCGGGTGAGCTCTTGTTTTAACTTGATTTTCTCTGATGACAAATGAGCTGGAGCATCTTTTCGTATGCTTGATGGCCTTTGGGAGTCTTCTTTGGTAAACTGCTTATTCATAATTCTTCTTTGGCTGTTTTTTCAAAGAGGCTCTTGTGGTTTCATGATGGTATGTAAGATTTCCTTATACATCCTGGATACTAATCTCTTGCTGGTCTCAGACATTACAGGTCTCTTCTCTCAATCTGTCCTTTATCTGTTCACTCTGCCCATGCTATCTTTTGTTTGAATGGAAGACTTTTTCCCCCTTTGTTTTGTGCTTTCTCTCACCAGTACCCTTTTTCTATAACTATGTGAATATCCTTAGTCCCTCCACATTTTAAATGTGCTGGTATGACTAAGCTCTGGTGATTCTCCACAGCAGTCTGTCTTATGACTTCTTAGCCTCTATTGATTTCTGTTAAGAATGAGTTTGCCTCTTAGAATATGAGATCCGCATGCAGGTATTATTCATATATTTATTCAGCAAATCTGTGTTGTAAACCCAGTATCTGTTAGGCACTGTGTTGTATCACAAGACAAGGTTCAGAGAGGCTGAAACATGCCTGTGGCTTTTCAGAGATAGAGCAGGGATTTTTTGCCTTTTTATTAAATTTTATTATTAGAGTATAATTGCTTTACGATGCTGTGTTGGTTTCTGCTGTACAACGAAGTGAATTGACTATAAGTATACCCCCTCCCTCTGGGATCTCCCTGCCAGCCACCCCCCATCCCTCCCCTCTGGTCATCACAGAGCACGGGGCTGAGCAGCTTCCCATAGCTATCTATTTTACACTTGGTAGTGTATGTTTGTCAGTGCCATTCTTCCAATCTGTGCCGTCCTTCCTGTCGCCCTCGTGCCCACGTGTCCATTCTCTACTTGTAGAGTAGGGATTTAAACCTGGTCTTTCCCACTGAACTGCTTCCCTCGGAAATTGCATTTGGTTCCTACAGAACCGTGTGTCAAATTTCCACACTTTTTGTAACAAATGGCCTAAGAAGGTGCAGAGCAAAGTGCACTGGCATCCAGGGAGGGGAAAGTCATCAGGAGAGGAGTGGAGGGAAGTGTGGCTCCCGCCTTCCTGGGCCTGGCTGGCCCTGGGTTACCCGCTGCTGGCTCCAGGCTGATAGTGTCAGACCCAGAGGAGACTGGGAGGCCGCTTCTGCCTGCAGGGGAAGGTCTTAAAATAACACCCAGGCCTGTATCATCTAATCCTTTCTGAGAAGCTCAAATCATCCCTTCCGGAAGTGCTCTGGTTCTAAGAGGAGAGAGATACAGCTGGATCATCCTGGGGCTAACATAGAATTTCCAGCCCCCCCAAGCCTTTCCTGGTAGTGATAACGGTGAGCAGGCACAGTTTCCACAAATTCCAGCCCGGCAGGAGAAGGGCTGGGTGAGGAGGAAGTGTGCCTTTGGGCTGGAACCAAACAAAGCATAAACTCCTCCTGGGACAGTTTTTCCCTAGAGGACAAATGCTGGGAAGCCTGTTTACTGGGCTGTAAAAGCGTTTTATCCCTGGGCACTGCTTCCTGATCTCAGGCTGTGCATCTCTGTGCCCGTAGAAACCTCCTTGGGGTTACCCCAGGACAGATGTGTACTGTTAGGCCCCCAGTCCTGGGGTCTCCCAGGGCTCCCTAGTTCTCTATCCTTGTTTCTACTGCCCACTCTGAATTCTGAACCATGACCATGTATGTGTGGAAACACACGAGAAGGGTTTAGATCAGCGATGTCACATCGGGCTCACTTTTAGGCTCCCTGAATCAGAATCCCCATGGATTCTGAACCCTGGAGTTCTGAGATGGACTATCCCCCTGGGCACAGTGGAGGGAAAGCGAAGGGCCACCTGAGCTGTGATCTGCTGCCCACTGTGTAGATATAGCCATGATCATCAGAACCTTAAAGGATTAATAAGGAGATGATAAGGATGACTGTTGCAAATCTTAAGTGTCCTTGCAGAAATCCATGAGGCTCTCTGTCCTTTATGTAACACTGGGGTTAAAATATAATTCTCAAGGTCCCTCCAGCCCTGGTCTGCTAGGATTATCCAAGGGGCCTGTTTCAAGGTGGATCCTGACCCGTCAGGATAATGGAATCTGACCTTGCCTTCACTCCCTTAGATTTAGACCTTGGTGCCCTTGGTAATAGGATCCTGGACCAGGTGAACATCCAAGGCTTTTCTGATGACTTTACGACCCGTGTTAGACTTTGAACTTTGGAGTTATTCTCTCAAGGAACAAGTGGTATTTGGGGAAGCACCGTTGTGATGTGGCAGTGTGAGGTTTAGATGAGGAAATAGCAATATATTGTTTAGAAGATGAGGCTGTATACTACCACTATGTCTAAAATTATAGGCTAGAATCTGGAGGAAACTCATTTTAAAATGTAGGGTGGGGGATATGCCCGTAGGTCATGAATTAGGTGCTATACCTGAAAACCAAAGGCATCTTTAGAGCTCAGAAGGGAGAGTTTTCTTGCTCTTGTTCACCTTGGTTGTAGGTGTGTAATTAGGACAACAGCTGGATTCTCAAGCATCATATAGGCAAGATGGCTCCCAATTCTGCTAACTCAGCTTCTTAGTTCATAGCTGAATGTGTTGTGGGGATCACCAACATTTGTACAGCCTGTTCTTTCAGAAACTGTTCCAAGTTCAAAAGGAATGGTATACAGCCCCTGCCCTCAAGGAGACAAGGGTCTACTAGAGGAAGCAGGTAGATAGACTGGCAGCCTCCTCCCAGGGGGCTTGGATGCGGGCTCGTAAAGGTTGAAACATTGGTAGGTGAAGAGTGTTCGTAGGCATCTGGAGCACGGACTGGCTGGCCTGAAGGATCCTGGAAAAGCTTTGAAATTCAAAGTTTGAACTTTGAAGGACTGTTCCTTTGCCTACTTCACAAAGGTTTTTGAAATAGCATAAGAATGCTGCTGCTAAGTCACTTCAGTCGTGTCTGACTCTGTGCGACCCCATAGTGGCAGCCCACCAGGTTCCCCCGTCCCTGGGATTCTCCAGGCAAGAACACTGGAGTGGGTTGCCATTTCCTTCTCCAATGCATGGTGAAAGTGAAGTCGCTCAGTTGTGTCTGACTCTTCGCGACCCCATGGACTGCAGCCTACCAGGCTCCTCCGTCCATGGGATTCTCCAGGCAAGAGTACACACTGTAAGAAAGGGTCAACATAAATAAAACAAGAGAAAGAGAAAATGTGGCTTAAAAGTTAAGATTCAGGCAGAGTTAAAATGGAGATATTCAGATGCGGCAACCCAGCATAGCCATTTCATCTGTCACTTTGCAAAAGCCACAAGTGAAACGTCAGAGAGCAATGGTATGCAGCAGTGCCTGAGCATAAGTTGTCTTTCTTGGTGCTTCACTCTTCAAGAGCTTCATGGGGGTGAGAGGGAGGTGGTGGTTAGCAGGTGAGCCTGCAAACCAGCATTCCTCAAAGTATACTTTAGGGACTATGTTAATGCTACCTAGAGTACTTGTAAAAGGCAGAGTCCTAGGCCTCAACCCCAGACCTACCAGATCAGAAGCTCTGGGCAGGAAGATCCAGGAATCTGCAATTTTACTTGCTTCCCCAGATGACTGTCTATGTACTCTCCAACTTGAGAACCTTTGCAGTAGATGGAGAAACCGCAACAATATCTTGAAAGCACATGCAATAAAGCAAATGTGAAGGCTTGGCCTTTGTGTGAAGGCTGGGGGGGAATTAGTGGGAGAGAGCAGGGCAAAAGAATAGGCAGTTCCACTGAGGTTCATTCCTGGCCAGGTCACTTTCAGGTCCTGTTTTAGAAGAGGTACTCAATGTGGTAATTCAGGCGCGTGGCAGGGATGCTCCTCAGCACAGAGATGGATGGGCAAGCAGCTGGCCCCACTGTGTTGTCTGGCTTGTCCAGCTTCCCCTTGCCCTCCTGGGCTCTCTTCTGTAGACCTGCTCTGACAGGCTCTTTTATTTTTTTGAGCATTTTTCTCTGTGCCCCCAAATGCAGGGTTCTGAGACCACAAATGTGCTCAGCTTCCTGTTGAAAAAGTGTTTTTCTCCTCAGGGTCTAATAGCGACTTGGATAATGAGTTGGCAGAAAACAAGTGGGTGTTGAAATTGTGTCCTGCATGCAGTGTGTCTGAGACACAGCAGGCCAGCCTTTAGAGTAAATGATTCCTGTTTTCTGGTCACGGAGTTGTATGTTTTGAAGTCTTTATTTTGGAAGACACTTCTTGATTGGGAAAGGGATGAAGAAGGGGGAGAGGGTCACACTGCTTGTCCTCGGGTTTATATTTTTAAATAGTTATTGTTCGATTTTAAAGATATACCCAAAAGTATAAAGAAAAGGAGCATGAACATCTGGTTTAAGAAATGATTTCCATTACTTTGGGTGCCTTTGTGATTTGGATTTTAAAACTCAGTGAGAAATGTTTACCATGAACCATGAGCAGTCCCATCTGGTGGCTTTCTGTCCTGTCCTCCTCCATCACGTTCTCTCGTGTTTTCTTGTACATTAAACCTTCATCACGTTTTCTCAAGGTTTATTGAAATCCTCTTCGTTTCTTGCATTGGTGGCAGGGAGAACAACTGCGCACCATCCATTCAGCTCAGGTTCGTTGGTGTACTCCATGTCCACGGCAGCCAAGTGGACACTCATGACTGTCCGCCCGGGGTGGAGCTGAGGGAGCCAGTAGAGTCAGCTGCTTCTCTGCAGAGCTTTCCGTGACTCTGTTCCCTGGCCCCAGAGTTGACTCCCCTTCCTTTGTGCCATTTCCGCTATTCTCACCACTGTCACCCTCGGCATTGTGTTTGCATTGCTAGTCTCCCTCCTGGCCAAGGGCAAAGACTTCTTCTTAACCCATCCCCCACTGCTTGCAAGCCTGGCACCAACTGGCAAGTGGTGTGTGCTAACTAGGTGCATGCTTAAATGGACATGGTGCTGCAAATCCTTAACAAAGGAAGAGGAAGAGGAAGAACCAACCTCGAGTGATCTGAGAAGGCTTCCGAGGAGAGGTGATGTTTGAGCTGTGACCCGGCAGCTGTTGGACTGGTGATAACGAAGTTGTTGGAGAGACAGTTTAGTGTAAGTCCCTTGCAGTAGACATTGCTTCTCATTTCTAGTCTGCAGTCACAAGGAGCACCGTGGGTTGATAAGACCACTGCAGACAGCTGTCATTCCTGTGCCTGGGGATTTGATAGTGCCTAGTTCGGCTTCCAGCCTACATCAGGTCTTTGGAAGGTTGGTACAGAGGAAAATGGCTCACCCACAACAAGAGTTCGAGGAGCAACACTGCAGGGGAGCTGAGGGGTGGGCTGCAGGAGGGATGGTTTGAAGAGGGGCTGTGCCATGTTGTTAGGTCTGAGGCTTGGCCAAGGAAGAGATTCCAACATCTCAGCTGGTTGAGTCACAAAGTTCTGGGCATTGGCTAGTTCCCGAAATTGTGAATTTCATCACTCAGGAAAAATTTTTTTTTAAACTGGGGAGTCCTGACCCCTGGTTGCCAAGTAAGGTTTTTTGTTTTTTTTTTTTTAATTTAAATTAAAAAACAATCAATCCATCATTAAAATCCACTGTGATCATTTCCTAAAAGAAAGGGGATCTAAACATTTAATGAGCAAGAAGCACTTCCTCTTGGAAGAACTGGCATTCTGATATCATTCTGATATACTGATTGCTTTGAGCTTAATGAAGGACCACTTACATCATCTTTTGTTGTTGTTAGTCGCTCAGTCGTGTTGCGACATGGACTGTAGCGCCCCCCCCAGGCTCCTCTGTCCATGGGATTTTCCAGGCAAGAATACTGGAGTAGGCTGCTGTTTCCTTCTCCTGGGTATCTTCCCTACCCAAGAACCTGCGTCTCCTGTGGCTCCTGCATTGCAGGCAGAGTCTTCACCACTGAGCCACCTGGGAAGCCCCGCATAGTCCTTACATTAACCATTTTGTCTCGGGCTGGTGAACCATTGTCATCACCCCACTTCAGGCTGAGGACTGTCTTGACCAATCAGCTGCTCAGTTGGGAAGCCGTGACTGAATGTTCACGCTTCTTTGGCTGATGCCAGAGGAGTGAACCAGTGGCTTGGCTGGCAGGGTGGCAGGGCGTCCATGCTGGGCTGACTCTTGATCTGCAGGGCTTCTGACGAGGGGTGCGTGTGTGTTTGGGTTTGCTGTGCTGGGCTACGGAGCAGTGGAATTTGTCTGAGTTGAGCTCACACATTGAAGTTATTGAGCGACTTACACGCAAGGCCGTGACCTGGACTCCCAGCTGAGAGGCCCACGTGGCGGAGCTTTAGCAGGAGGAGCTGAGGACAGGCTCACATCTGCTCATCTGCTTACGTAACCCTGCCTCCCGGTTCTCAGAGCCAAGAAAACACACAAGCCGACCCAGCAGGGCCAAGGGTTTGTGGTAGCACCGCCATGCGCCACCCAGCAAGGGGGCCTTGGCTCAGCCTTCTGCCTCCTCCTCACGCCTCTCCCCGAGGCCCTCATGGTGTCTCTGAGACTGGCTGGCAAGTCCCCGAGGTTCTGGGCAGAGCTGGTCACTGCCCTCCTGGAGTCTGAGCGCTTAGACTTTGTCATTAGGACAGAGCCAGGTGTGCTGCCCAGGACAGCCCCTGCCACATGGCAGGAGGTGAGTAGGGCACGTGGGGAGGCTTCCCACCTGGCTCCAGACCCAGGAAGGCATTCGGCTCCAGGTCGGGAGCCTCCATGACTGCCGAGGCCTGACCCGTCTCAGGGTTGTGAGCTGGAGGGTTCTCAGAGCAGTGGCAGCTTCGAGGGGGGAAGGTGGGGAAAAGAATTGTCAGATTGGGCAGGAAGGGCCGGGGTTCACTCTTCTCATCCGTGTGGGAGACACGGCAGGGCTGTAAGAGGGGCACGGGGAGGAGCAGGGAGTGGGAAGAGGCTGTTTGGTGATCAAGCTCTGCGTGGAGCCGCTGGGACAGCCAGTCCCTTAGACAGCCTTGAGCCAGGGTAGTTTTCACATGGGTCCTGCCCTTTTCAGCAGGGAGTGCCTTGAGGTCAGGAACTGTCGTGTCCATCCCATCGTCACCTCCCACCTCCCCGACCTGGTTCACAGTGGATGTCCAGAAAGTATTGATTGAAACGAATTGAAAGTGGCCTTGACACACCACAGGAAATGTTTACATTAAACAAACACTTCAGAAGAGACTTTGGCTTGATGGTTGAGTAGGTGCCCATGGATGGGTGGTCACATGCTATTAATACCTCGTGTGTGTGTATGTGTGTGTGCACGCGCGCGCGCACTCTGGGATTAAAGGAAGGGGAGGGAGGTGATCCGCTCCCATAATTGGGTGGACAGTGTTATCAGCTGCTGAAGGAACTCTGGAGCAGAAGCTGGTTGGCCCTAGGTGGTGGTGGTGGTTGGTGGAAGTGATGAGGTTAATAAGTGTTCATTTGCGTTCCAACCCCTGGAATTTACAACTGAACCAGTATCCCGAGAGTGGATGGTCGTCACCCAAAGATCATCCAGAAAGTCACTGGCAGAGTTGAGCTAGAGCCCAGGCAGCCTTTTCCTGACCAGCAAACTGCTTCACCGCTGTCTTCCTAGAGCCCCCGAAGGGACGAGATTGAGATGTTTTAAGCCTGCAGGTGTGCGCTCCAGGGAGGCCAGGCAGCCCAAGTGCAAAATACCTCTTTCCTGGGTTGGTTTCAGAAGCTGTGAGAAAGTTGGTAGAGTGACAGTCCAGATGCCCTTTGGGTTCCCGAAAATGAAGATATGTTTAGCTGCATCTTCCGAACCAAAGGTGGGGCAGGCTGTGGATGGAGTACAGATGTCATGGGGCCTTCTGAAGTGAGAACAACCCGAGCACCGATCTTCTCTTCTTGTTTTTCACAAGTGCCCTGTGCATCAGGGCCTCCCAGAAGGCTGTGCCCACGGCTGGGGAGTGGAGCAACCCAGGCCTGCGGGACCTTGTGGGAAAGGGCTACTGCCTCCCTGAAGGCCCCAGCTTGTGAAGATGCACCGGCTGGCCCTGTCCGCTCCCCACCACCCAATTTCTCCAGAAAGAATCGCTGGGGCTGCTTGTTACTTACGTGGGTCCTTCCTGAGATCTGACGCGTCAGACTCCCTAGGGCAGAGGTCTGAGATTCCATATTTTTACTGATTGCCTCACTTGATTTTGATGATCAGTGTGAAGAAAATGGTCACGCTGACCCCTTACTTAGCTCTAGGGCGTAGGTCTACTCACTGGAGGGCACCATGGGAGTTTGGGGCTGCGGCAACAGGCAGTCATGGGAGGGACTGGTCTGTGAGGCCTCTGTTCCTCCAGAGACCATGTGCGTGGCTAGGGAGAGACCGGGGAAGGCAATGGCACCCCACCCCAGTACTCTTGCCTGGAAAATCCAATGGATGGAGTAGCCTGGTGGGCTGCAGTCCATGGGGTCGCTATCAGTCGGACAGACTGAGCGACTTCGCTTTCACTTTTCTCTTTCATGCATTGGAGAAGGAAATGGCAACCCACTCCAGTATTCTTGCCTGGAGAATCCCAGGGATGGGGGAGCCTGGTGGGCTGCCGTCTATGGGGTCACACAGAGTCGGACACGACTGAAGTGACTTAGCAGCAGCAGCAGCAGCAGGGAGAGACCAGGGCTTTTGGTTTTGTTTTTGTTGCACAGGGTCTTGGATGCTGCGTGAGCGCTTTCTCTGGTTGTGGAGAGCAGGGGCTTCTCGTTGCAATGGTTTCTCTCGTTCGAGAGCACAGGCTCAGTAGCTGTGTGTGGGCTTAGTTGCCCCATGGCATGTGGAATCTCCCTGGCCCAGGGATCAAACCCACGTCTCCTGCATTGGCAGGTGGATCCACATCCACTGTGCCACAAGGGAAGTCCGAGACCAGGGCTTTTGATCCCTAAAGATCTCCTTCTGCCCAGGTGGATTGCCATCAGAGCTCTGTGGGAAGGAGTCAGATAAAGGACAAGGCCAGATTGGGGCTTCAGTTTGAAGATTCTGGTCTCTCAATGCCTTTAGAGGAAAGAGGGAAGGGCATTTCTGGCAGAGGGGAAAGTGTGGGCACAGACACAGTTTATAGGGGCGGGAAGGGAGGGGGAGCTAAGAGGCTTAACCCTACATGGTCCAAGATCATGGCCTTGGAGCCATTGGAGTGTTCTGTCAGGAAAATGATAGGATCAGAGCTGTGTCTTGGAAGAAAAAGGACTACTGGGGGCAGGTCCTGTGAGGATGGAACTGGGTCGGTGTCAGGGCGGGAAGTGGTGAGGTGTCCCAGGGATCCAGGAGAGGCGAGAGGAAGAAGAGATGGCAGGTTCACACCTGCTGACAGGCCAGAGGAGCGAGTCATAGCTTCCTTTCCTTGCGCTGCCGCATCTCGGAAGAGTGAGTGATCCGTGAAGACGAGAGGTGCTCAGACAAAGTCACATGCCATTGACAAGCCAGCAGGACACCAGAGGGCCGCAGTGGCCCTCGGGTGGTCCTCGCCGGCGTGTTTCGGGGGAACTCGCTCTGAGCTTGAGATCAGGGTCTGGCCTCTGTTCTGTTGTGTCTAGTTTCCTTCCTTTGTTCCTGTGGATGGTTTGCTCCAAAGGTAAAGTTGGTTATGCTAGAGTAATGGTTCCCAAAGCGTGTTCACTGACAAAATGGCTCTGTGGCTAAGTAAGTTTAGGAAGTGGTGGGTTAGATAAAGTGAATGGGCTTTCTTTCTCTTTTTTAAAACGTTTATTTGGCTGCTCTAGGTCTTGATTGTAGCACCCAGAGTCTCTGATCTTCACTGCAGCACGTGGGATCTTTAGTCGCATCCTGGGAGCTCTTAGTTGTGGCATGTGGGAGCTAGTTTCCAGACCAGGGATCGAACTGGGACCCCCTACACTGGAAGCGCGGAGTCTTAGCCACTGGACCGCTAGGGAAGTCCCTGAATGGGGTTTCTTGACTCCACAGCTCCTCAGAGCTTTTGGTGTGCATTATGACCTTCCAGAAGCAAGATTTAGTTTGCAAGGTTCCCAGACTTCTTTGACCAGGGGAGCCTGTTTTTCCATTGAGCATCTTACTGGGACTAGTGCTTCCTGGAATCCACTTTGAGAAAGTCTGGCCTACCGGGAATACTGGGGACCTGGTTTGAAATGTTGACTGTCCACCATCTTCTGTCTGTCCCTGGGCCTCTTTCTCCTGCCCTCCCCTTTGCTGTGGCAGGAGCGGTCCTCAGACTTGGAGTCTTCTCTCGGCTCCACCTGTTTCAACTTAGGAGGCGGGGACATTCATTCCTGTGTCTGGATCTTGACTTTGACCTTTTGCTCTCCTAACCTGCCACTACCTCAGAATCCACCATCTGGGTCTCATCAGTTTTTCCTCTAAGCCCCAGATCTCTTACTTTTATGTGCTATACTTAGTCGCTCAGTTGTGTCTGACTCTTGTTGACCTGTAGCCCGCCAGGCTCCTCTGTCCGTGGGGATTCTCTAGGCAAGAATACTGGAGTGCGTTGCCATGCCCTCCTCCAGGGGATCTTCCCAACCCGGGATCGAACCCAGGTCTCCCTCATTGCAGGAGGATTCTTTGCCATCTGAGGCACTAGGGAACTTAATTCTCTCATTTGGAGCAATGTTCTTCCAGGACAGAATCTTTGTGGAGTCACCCCCCGCCACCCCCCCCAGCCCCGCCAGATGTGTATAAGAGACAGGAGTAGCCTGGTGGGCTGCAGTCCATGGGGTCGCTATCAGTCGGACAGACTGAGCGACTTCGCTTTCACTTTTCTCTTTCATGNCTTAATCATCTCATTTGGAGCAATGTTCTTCCAGGACAGAATCTTTGTGGAGTCACCCCCCCCAGCCCCGCCCTGACTTTTTCTCCCTTCTTCATCCACTACTTATCTAAGCATTCTTTTTTGGTGTTCTTTCTGGCTGTTCCTTCTCTGTTTCCCCAGTTCCTCCAGCCCCTCCCCATCAAGTTTGTTTCCTTCGTGCATCACATCCCTTCTCTAGACATGGGTAACCCGTGCCACTCGCTGCTGCCTTCTGACTTTAGGCTGATTTCCTCAACACTGAGCTCCTCAACACACACACACACTTCCCTTTCAACTCAGTTAGGTTCAGAGAGATGATGTAAGTTGTTTGTCCAAGGCCACACAGCTGGGAGGTGGCAGAGTTAAGTTTCAGCGTCAGGATTTCTAAGAAAGTGCTTTCTCAACCGTGCTTTCTGGTCCTTACAACAGCTTGTCCGGAAATCTGAGCAAGAATTACTCCATTTCCACTTTTTCAGTTGAGCAATGTAAGAGTCTGAGTGGGTCCTAGGGATAGGAGAGTGCTTCAGAGGGTGGCCAGCTGTCTGGGTTTGCTGGAACTGAAAGGTTTTCCCAGATGGTTGGCCACACTGGTGCTGGACATGGTACCTAGTGCTCGGCCTGAGAGCCTTTTCCGTGGCCACACTGCCTCCCCAGGGATGGCTTCCTGAGGCAGTCCTGGAGCCTGATGTCTTCTCCTTTCCCCACCTCTCTAGTCGGCCCCATGCTGATTGAGTTTAACATACCCGTGGACCTGAAGCTTGTGGAGCAGCAGAACCCGAAGGTGAAGTTGGGTGGTCGCTACAGCCCCACAGACTGCATCTCTCCTCACAAGGTGGCCATCATCATTCCATTCCGCAACCGGCAGGAACACCTCAAGTACTGGCTGTATTACTTACACCCAATCCTGCAGCGTCAGCAGTTAGACTATGGCATCTATGTTATCAACCAGGTGAGGTCTGAGGGGATGGAGGGAGGGAGGGAGGGAAGGCGTGTACGTATGTATGTTGTGTGTGTGTGTGTGTGTGCACGCGTGCGGGCACTTATGTACTCAAATATGTGAGTGATGAGGGGTGAAGGAATAGAAGTAATTTTTTAGATATCTGGAATTCTACCATACCACCCTCAGGTGCAAATGAGCTAAACGCTGTATAGTTCCCCCTACCTTCACCTAAGAATTTAACTTTGGTATTTCAAGTTTAGCCTAAATACTTAAATTTCCATCTTTAGACTATAACCTCTCAGATGGAATAACACATCTAACTTACCTGTCTACTAAATTCCATTGAAATTCCTTTGAAGAGACAGAGTATATACATTTCCATTTCTAAAAGGCCCAGTGTCCGTTTCATGTCAAGATAAACTATGGATCTTCTTGTAGTAAGTTAGTTTGAATAGAAAGATTGTTAGCAGCTGACAGCTTCCATCAAAACTGAGGGACTTTGTGAATGTTCCTTGGACCAGAAGAAAAGCTAGAAACAGCAATGTGTCCATCAGGCATTTCTGAGCACTGCCAGGACAAAGCAGAGAGATACTAAAGAAACGACCAAGTTTCCTGGTTCTACCTGTCCTGAAGCTTCCATCCTCATTTATGGCAAGTGGGACCCTTTCAGGGAACAATTTGCTAATAATCTCAAGAACTGAATCTCAAGGTGGGAGAACAGGTGGCAGGCAAAACCCTCCAAGGCTTGTTGGAGGGCCTTGGCCAAGTGAGGCACAGACCACGGCCCCAAGAAAATCTGCTGTAAGATAGCCAGACAGTTGGGCTTTATTATGGAAGAATATTTGTATTATGTAAGAGAGAATAGGTATATGCCCTGCAAAATCCAAGCCACTTCAGTCCAACGAGTATTTGTTTAAAAAAAGCCCTGCCGTCAAGGAACACTTGTCTGATGCCAGTGTGCACGTGTCGATCGTGGTAGGATTCAGGAGCCCGTTACTAAAGCACTGGTTTTGAGCGCCTGGAAGAGGAAGCCACAGCTGCCAGGCCAGCAGGGATTACTAAGCATAAGCCACGCCAGCTGCCTCTCCTTTCCCTCATTGATAATTGTTATGCTGGTAGATGAGTGATACACTGTAGACACTGTGGCAGATTGTTTCATCAAGGTGTCTGATAACCTCCCACAAATCTGCCTGCACAGAAGTAGGCAGCTGTGGTCTGGGTGGCATATAAACCGTATAGATTAAAATACTTGGGTAAAAAAAATAAAATAAAATAAAATACTTGGGTAAAGAGTGTTAAAGAGAGTTAGTGATGATGCCAAGTGTTTGATCAAGGAAGACTTTGGGGCGGAAGTGGAGAGTGCTAATGTATAGAAAGGTATTTTAGGTAAATATGAGATTGCCTCATTCAATTATAAAGTCAAACATATATTGGACCAGCAAAATTTAGCCGCTGTCCTAAGTTCCTATGGCAGGATTTATATAGATATTACCCAAGTTACAAACAACAGATTTTCACATGTCTTACACCAGCTATTTCCTCCTGCCTGCCCCAGTCCAGGCGGGCAGAACAATAAATAGGCAAGCCAGCTTGGACCAGCGGTACCGCTGCGCCGGCTCACACCGGTCACTGCCCAAGTCGGGACTTCTCCCCAGGTGTGCTCTTTGAAATGGGGATCTGAGGTCACGTGCATTTGAGGGATGCTGGGGACAACGTGAAGCAGGTTTTGTTCCTGCAGAGCCTTCAGTGTCCTGGTGTACATGACAGCCTCCAGAGGGAACTCGGCACGTTTCCTGAGCTCGTCTGACTGGAGGAACCGCCTTCCAAGAACCATCTCGAGTGACAGCTATTCCATGAATTGAACGCTGGGGGAAAGCAGGCCTCCTCTTCTCCCACCTCCTCACTTTCCCTAGGATGCTGAGAAATACCCTCAACTCCTGTCTTCTCCCATATGTATCTCAGCATCAGAAAGATTTTATTTTTCATTTTTCAAACCTTTACATCTCTTTTTTTTTTTCCGTCTAGTTTGTTCAGTATAATCATCTCCCCCTCAACACCTCCCCGCCCCACCACCCCTACCCTCTGCCCTAGTCCACGTCTTTTCGTTTCTTCATCTTTTTCTACTCTTCCAAGGGTTAACTTTCCGCCTTGAGAAAATCATTTCCTTTATCTCCCTCTCCCCCAGCTAATCTTATTTCTTTTGCTCCAGCTCTGCCCTGATTATTTCTTTGGGAAAATGTGATCTGACTTCCAGGTAACCAAGTCATAAAGAAACCTGAAGTTGCCCCTACCTTTCCAGCAAAGAACATCTTGTGTGGTATCTATAAGAAACCCATAATAAAGCGATGATAGGAAAACCCAAGCCTTGAAAGAGGTGGGAGGGGAAACATTTGGAACGTGCCCTCTCTACAACTTAGAACCTTCCCATGTTCCCTCTGGTTCAGAGCATCTGGCTTGGGTTTTGTGTACCATTTGTTGAGCAGCTAGGCCTCTTAGCGTCTTCCTGTCTCAGACACCCTGCTGTCATCTTGACACTTCATTCACTGCCCCTGCCCCAACACACACACCCAATTTAAGAAGAGAAATTGCCTAAAATAGGAGGGGCCCCTGAGACACCTAGCCCTCAAGTTCTCAGGCAGGTTTTTAAGAACAAAACCTCCCCTTGCCACATTGAAATGCTGCCTAGCCCTGCATCCACATTGGGTCACAGCATGTTCCACCTGAAGTGGGGGCTGTGTCCCCACCTCTATCCCTGACTTCCCGTTCATTCTTTGCTGGGATTCACCTGTACCCCTGAGGTACAGAACAGAGAGTTCTGTTCTCATCTGTTTTGCTGATGAGGAAACTGAGGCTCAGGGATGGGGAGAAGGGACTGGTGGGAAGGCACGTAAGCCACAGTAGGGCTGCAGCTCCGAGCCCCGCCCCGTGTCCTCGCGCCCTCTCAGCACATTAGCACCCAGTTCCCTTCTCAAGGGCACTTAGTCCCTCCTCCTCAGAGCTGGAGGTCCAGGACTGGCAGTGAGCTCCAGGCTCAGACTGCCTGGGTGTCGGCTCTGCCCCTTCCCAGCTCGGTGACCTTGGACTCAAGTCCTTCACAGCTCGGTTTCCTCATTCATGGGAGGGGAAGGCTGCAGTCCTTCGCACACACGGGACGGGGCTGTGATGCACACACCTGGCACACGGGGAACCCTCCGTAAACATTAGCTGCTTTGAGTTCCTTCTCCCACTGTCCCCCTTCTTCCTGCCTGTTTTCTCTGCCCGGGACTATGGTGATAAACTCTGTCCTATTCTCCCTGCCTCCTGTTTAACCCCCACTCAGTACCAGGATCGAGACCCTCCCTCCCATTCTTGGGTTCTCCATGGGAGCAGAAGGTTGTGAACCTGGGGACCATGGCCCACCTGCCAGCTTCTTCAGAGAAGGGTTGTGTCTCGGGCTCTGCCCACAGGGGTGAGCTTTCATGGGCTTCTGTGGCTCCATCCATACTCAGCTGTTGACCACTTTCTTTTGGTTTAGTCCCCTCCCATCCCCATAATAACTTGCATCTCACAAGAAGAGGGGAGGAGGATTGATGAGCCCGGAGAAGCGGCAGTATTGCTGTCTGTTCTCAGCATCCGGCCCTCCTCCTGCCTTGGCCCACCGGCGTCTGAACGTCGTGTTAGGGTTCTGGCAGGTCCAGGCTTTCAGAGCCAAGGGTGCTACTCGGAGGCTCAGATATCCTACCTGAGGTCCAGCGCAGGTACAGAGGAGGACACTAAGATATTTTAGCAGATGGGAGGTGGGGTGCACACCTCACTTCCTTATACTTTCATTGAGAAAGGAAACTATAAAACCACCAAGGGCTAAGGGAAGGCAGATCACCACCTGGCAGCCCTAACTCTAATAAGAAACACAGGATGTTTGTGAGATAAGCCACCAGGGGAATTACCAAACGGATGACAAATGCAAGTGGGTTCCTAGTAGCCGTGGCAGCACCTTGCCCCAGAAACAGGGCCCAGGATCCATCTCTGATTCTGTTTGTAGGTCTGGTGCCTCTGCGCTCACTCAGTTTTTCTAGTGCCAACCATGGCATGCCCTCTCTAAACTCCATTATGTCCTTGCCCACAGGCGAGGGTCTGAAGGGCATGGAAGCCTGAGCTTGGCACCCGGACTGAGACCTGCCGCCCCTTCCTCTCAGGTCTCCTTCACACGCCACGCTGGACTCACCACCATCCCTGAGACACGCTCCCTCCTGGGCCTGTGCTCATGCTGCACCGAACACCTCCATCCTGCGTGCCTCCCTTCCCTCCCCTGGTTGCTTTCTTTCTGGCCACCATGGAAGGCCCTCCCCTTAGCTCTGCAAAGGCTTGGAGTGGAGCTGTGCTGCCTTCTCCATCTGGGCTACTTCCAAGCCGCATAGTGCTTTCTAGTGAGGGGAGAGGAGTGTTTGCCTGTGTGCGGGCCTTCCCCGCCCCTGTGGCCCCGAGACCCACATCCCTCAGGCCTGACTCCCTTGTCTCCCTGACCACGAGGCTCCGTGCTTCATCCACTGCACGGTTAGGGTGTGGAGCCAGAGCTGCTTCCTGTGGCTCCACCAGCTCTCAGGACAGGACCCCTTGCTCCTGGCTCTCTGGCAAGTGAGAACCTGAGACGTGAAGCCTCCTTTCCCCTCCAGGCCAGGTCATGACCCCAGGGAACCTGCATGGCCTTCTTCCCTCTGCCCCATCAAAGCTTCCTGCCCATTAGAGACCCCACTTTAGCCCTGTGGTGGTTGATGGTCATAATACATGATGGTCTTTTGGACTGAGCCTCTTTCACGGCCTTAAAGTTTGAGTTTTGACCCTGAGAGCCCCCAGTGAGGCAATGGGTGCCCCTCCTCCACACCGTTCCTGCTGAGGGAAGACTCCCAGAGGGGAGCAGCTTGCTGGGGATCTCGCGATGGCCAGGCAGTAGAGCTAGGACAGAAATCACCTGCCATGTGTCTGTTCCTCACTGAGGAGCAGCTCCATTTCCACTTGGCAGTATCCCCTGTGAGTACCACTGGGTCATGAGACGAGGACAGTGGCTTGGGAGTAGCAGCCTCAGAACCCCCAGGAGGCTGGCCCAGTTGTCATGGTTATGGGTGAAACCTGGCCTGAACGGAGGCCCCAGATCCCATCAGAAGAGTCTCCGTCCAGCTTTGGAGTTTTTTCCCTCTTCCTTCTCATCTGTGCACAGTCATGAGGTGGTTCTAAGCTGCTTGTCTGAGACCAAGAGTGGGCAGGTTTGGAGACAGTCCCTGGCACCCTCAGTGAGTGAGAGCCTCTGTTACCCTCCTCTGCTGCTTACCTCTGTCCCTGGGCCAGGCAGCTGATTCCTAAATGAGGCCAAGACAGTTAGAGTGAAGCTCCGGAGGACAGCTGCCTGGGCCTGAGGCATCCCCCTGGGTTGGTTTCCATCTTGATTGTGTCTGTTTGCCATCTGCCTCCCTGCCTTGCATTTACTGCCTAAACTGTCAGCACCCAGATTGAGGTATGCAGGAGTAGGGCTGGGGAGGGGTAGGACCAGCCCCATTCTGCAGCAGCCCCTTTCTCTGGGCACTGGGACCTTTTTGGGGATGGCTGTAGATATCCGCATCCCACCGCTGCTCACGTGCTGCCCCAGTGACTGGTCGTTCCTTTGCTCTGTGTTTTCCCTTGCTCTGTCTGTGGCTCGCTCCAGCCTCCAGGGATCATGTTGAAGCAGCACTTACAAGTACTTGCCTGAGCCGGTGATTTGCCTCCCTAGGCATTGTCCTGGGAAATGTCATTCCCTCGTGACTTTGTGATGGGGACTGACCCCTTATTAGGAATGTGCCTTTGCCTTGGAACCAGGGTGGCCACAGCCCAGACCCTTGCCTCTCTTCCTCACTTCTCTCCCTTGCAGCCATCCTTGTCTCTTTTTTCTCTTTTTCCTTCTAGTCGGGGCCCTTTGCTTTTCCTTGTTAATCCTGTTTGTAGCAAAGCAAGCTGAAGGAGGACCTCCTCTCTGTGATCTGCTTCTTGCTCTCCACCTGCTCCTCTTCTGTGCCCTTCACCTCCTAGAGGGAGAGAGGAATGCCGACCTTACTACCGCTGCGACTGCTGCCGCCGCTGCCATCACTGCCACCACCCTGGTAATGTCCACATGCCCCCAAATCCAGTCCAAAGCCCAGGCGCTGCTGGACAGGGGACGCTGCGTAAATGATCCTGAGCATGTGCCATCCTGCGCCCTGGGGTTTCCCAGGCAGGGCCCTGGCCCCTGTGGGCTCACTCAGAAATGCTGAGGCTGGTGGGAGCCCGGCTGTTGTGCAAAGGTCAAAGAGACTTTGCATTAAAATCAAGCTGGAGTTGAGCTCATACTGTATGTGTGTATGCTTTTGTACCTTGCTTTTTTTTCCTTAAATTCTATATCATCAACATCTTCCCATGTTATTTCATAGTCTTCATAATTGTCACTTTCCATGCCTTCATAATAGTTGAGCGTGTAGTTCCACCATAATTAATGTAGACATTCGTCTGTTAGAAGGCATTTAGGTAATTTTCACTTTCTCAGTAGTGTAAATAAGACTGTAATGAACATCTTTCAGTTTGTGGCTTATTCTGTGCTTGCTTCTTCCATATTTAGATTCATTTTCCTAGGCTAGATTTTCAGATACAAGACTATGGGTTCAGAAATGGTGTAAACATTTCTATGGTTTGTAATATAAGTGGCCAAATTGCTTTCTTGAAAATGAAGCATTTATTTTCTGAGTGTTTTTCTGCAGAAAATCTCATCTCAGTGCCACAGGCCCTGGGAGAGAGGCAGACATCCTGCTGTAAAACTGAAGTTTTGAAATTATTTTCTGTGTTTACCTTGCCCAGAGTCCTTGCTTGGCTGTTCTGTTAGTTCTGTTCTCTCTGAAGGGACCTTATGGCTCTGACCTGTGTTCAACTCTGTCAGGGGCCAAGGATATGCCCTCTCTTGTGAGTAATTACTGTGGCAAACAAGAGGACTACCCCCTCCCCGCAACAGACCCTGGAGGGCACCTTTCTTTCACTCACTGGGAAAAGAGCTTAAGTCTCTGATCCAGGTTTTATTGAGGGCCTTGTCCAAACTCAGGGCTCCTGTATTATTAAAGTTCAAAGCCTGAGACCCAACTGCTGTGAAATAATGGGTCAGTGGATATTATCCCGCCACAGACTCAGCATTTGTGTAATCCCAGCAATTCTCTGGAGATCCCCTCACAGCCAGCCTGTCTACCCTCCTGGGGTTTGCCGGTCAGTCCTGGTGCATGGCTGCCTGGCCAGAGCTTCTTCTGCTTGTCTGTCACCCATTTGTCCTGGGTCTTTCCTCTTAGAGTCTGAAGGGACACAGAGAAGCATGCCAAAGGGTGTTTCTGCAGAGATTTCCACTGCCTGCAGACCTGCCTCTGGATCTGTGGGCTCGAGAGCCTGTGGGTTACTGTAGCTATTGTGGGGGGGAAGAGTGGTGTGATGGGCAGGGAATATGTATGGGAGCAAAATCGTTTCTCCCATCCCATAGAATTCTGACTCTTTGAGACTCTGGGCTTAGGGTTGGTGTTTCCAGCCTCTTTGCTGCGGTGTCTTTTGGTGGCAGAGGGGCCAGGTAGTCAGCTCCCAGCCATCATGGTCAGGGGACATGTGTGCTGGTGCTCGCACGAGGGCCTGACATCCAGGGAAGCCGGGGTGGTTTGGTGGGTCTTCTAGAAGCTGTGAGAACTTGGGCAGCTGGCGCTGTGGCTTTCGGTACTTGGTCATCTGTCTCCTCTTACCCTCAGGGAAAGGCTGCACTTGCCTTAACCACAGGATTTGCCTGGTGATTAGACCAGATTCTGGTACCTCTCCTGGAAACCCCACGAAGGCTGCTCGCAGGTGCAGCGCGCAGGCCCGGGAACAAGTGAGGCATGAAATGGGGAAGTGGAGTCCCCCGCTTAGCCCTTCCGGAGAGGCGTTCTCTGCTTGCCCCGTGTCATTGCCTAGTCTCCAGTAATCATGCCGTAGCTTCCAGGCTGGTCTTGCTGCCCTCAGCTGGCAAGTAGGGCACAGATTCTTCCTGGACTTGCAAAACATAATTCTCATTTAAAACCTCAAGAGCTTCCTATGGCCTGAAAAAAAAGAGAAAGTCTTGATTATTTTAGCAAAGTTCCCAGCCTGCCTCTCCTGCCCCATGTTTTGGTCCACATCCACCTTCTTATCTTAGTCTGGCTTCCCCAGTCTGTATTTCTGTAGTTCCTTGAATGCTGTCTTTTCCTCACAGGCTTTACAAATGCTGCACACTCGTCTTGGAATATTCTTCTCATGCCTCCCAACTAAACTTGGCTAGGTTCTTCGAGGCCTTCTCTAATTTTCTACGATTGGGTTTGTGTTTCCACTTCTTCTCTGTATGTGTTGGGCTGAGGAGTTCCTTTCTCCTCCTTCCCCTTTAGGTAGCTGTTCACCCTAAAGAGCTCATCATCCCATCCCATAAAAATACAATTGCCTGTTTAACTTGGAACTTCTCAAAAGCAGGGCTTGTATCTTTTATTTTTCTGTATTCCTATTGCTAAGCAAAAAGTAGATACCCAATAAATGACCAGAATCAATATATATGAAAAAGAGGGAGGAAAAAGAGCCCTCTGGTCCTCTCCCATCTCTGGAGCAGGCTTTTCTTTCTTTTTTTTTTTTTGATAATTTAATTGAGATATAATCACATATCATACAATGTACCTATTTAAAGTATACAATTCAGTAGTAGCTTTTAGTATATTCAGAATTGGGTATCTATCAACCATGATCAATTTTAGAACATCTTTATTAAGCCAAAAAATCTCCCCTACACTTCTTAGCTATCAATTAATTCCTCCATTCTCTCCCGCCCTAGTAGCTACAATTCTACATTCTGTCTCTATGGATTTGCCTGTTTTGAACATTTCAGATAAGTGCAGTCTTATCTGTAATCCTTTGTGACTGAGTTCTTTCACTTAGCGTGATGTTTTCAAGGTTCATCCAATTTACAGCATGTAGCAGTACTTCATTCTTTTTATTACAGAATAATGTTGAATTGTATGCGTCTACCACATTTTATTTGTCCATTTATCAGTTAATGGCCATTTGGGTTGTTTCCACTTTTTAGCTACCTAAAAAGTGCTGGACAGTGCTACTGTGAACTTTGAAAGTTTTTGTGTGGACGTGTTTTCATTTCTCTTGAGTATATACGTGGGAGTAGAATTTCTGGACCACATGGTGACTCTTTGTTTATCCATGTGAGGAACTCCAGCCTGTCTTCCAAGATGGCAGCATGATTTTGTATTCCCACCAGCAGTGTATGAGGATTCTGTTTTGAATGGACATATTACTTGCTCTTATGTTTAGGGTAAATGAGGGCTCTCGAAAAAGGTTCTAATGCCTTGGAGAGCCATCTGACACTTCTTGAGACATTTGTCCCTGCCACCTAGATCTGCCCGAAGAGCACTGGGTTTGCTGCATGAAGTGTCTGGAGAGCGTAGACTCTGCCAGGCCTCCCACCTCACGTGTCCTCACTCTTCCCCAGGCCAGCACACTGACCGGGCCCAGGCTCTTGTCCCCTCTGGACTGATGGGTGTTGGCCTCTCTTGACTGATACACCCACTTGTCAGTCACCCCACGCATGGGGAAAGGGGTAGAACAGATCTGCTCCTTGGGCTTCTCCTCCAGACTGCCATTGATCCTGGGGTTGGCACCAGCGGTGCCCATTCATGGTTCTACATCTCTGGTTCCTGCGAGAGGAAAATGCGTAGGGCAGTCTCAGTCAGGTATCCGCTTAGATCAAACAGTCATGGCCAACAGGCCAGGGCCTGTGGTTCAGACAAGGCCACCAACACCCTGCGCCCGTCACTGGGGAGCGGACCAAGAGAAGGGAGCGTTGGGCAGTGACTCTTGGGGGTCTGCTCCCCATCTGGGAAAAGGCTTAGTGGGAACATTGCCTGTTCACTTGTTGGAAACATGTTCAATGGGGCTGAATTTTATCTCACAATGTTCAGAGAAAGCTAATACTTTGAGAACCTTTATGGGGCTGGAGGAGGAAGATGGAAGCCACCAGATGCAGGCCTCTATTACCAGGAGGTCGAGGGGTGTGGGGGGAAGGAAGCAAATCGGATTTGGGGGTGAAGGTTGTTAACAAGATTGTTGAGGTGATTAAAGGACACACCATGCTTGTAAAATACTTCCCTGTGCCCGGTGTATCGGAGCCCCCAGAGAATATTAACAGTGTGTTATTGTAATGATAATAAGGACGACAACTTCATATGCAGTTCCTAAACTTTGGTCTTTTTTTTTATTCTTGGTCTCATGACTTACACAGAATTAGCTGAAGGCAGAACTATAAATGGTTCTTACCTGGCGTGTGTGCCTGCGTGCGTGCTCAGTTGTGTCCAGCTCTTTGCGACGCCATGGCGCCTGTCTTTTAACTCAGAGCAGCCCTAGTACACCCTGGGTGCTCAGCGTGCAGCCTTCTCCCTTTACCACACACGGTCAGAACGCTTTCTCGTGGGCTGAAGAAAGGAGCTCTCATGTAAAATGTTTCACTTACTCTTTGGGGCTGCTCTTTCTGACTTCCTGGTACTTACCTTTCTCAAGTGGTCTGTGGCCCCGGGTCACCCTCCTGACACCGGGGGGTGTGGCACCATCCGGGCACTCTGTCCTCACTAAGGCAGCCTGGTGGAGAGCCAGTGCCCGGGCCTTATCTTAGGGCTCTGGAGAGAAGATGTTCAGCACCCCACCTTAGAGACTGTACAGATACTGTAGGCCCCCGTGAGACACATTTTCCCCCAAAGCAGAGGTCCTTGATCTTGTTGATCCCGAGAAAGACTGGAAAGTGAGGATTCTAGAGGGTTAGGCTCCAGCACCGGCTGAGTCATTTATGTGGCCTTAGTTTCTTCATGACAGTGGTGGGAGAATTCCAGCCAGGATGAGAGTATGGATATTGAAGTGCTTGTGAATTAAGTGTAAGCATGATTGTGTCGATGATGTTACTGTCCTTACTAACCTGGGTTCTTGGTAACTGGTAAGAGCAGAGACCCATGAGAGGCCCCTTAGGCTGGAGTCTCCTCAAAGGGTTGCCATCTGCCACTGTATGTTGAAGCCCATCCATTTGTCTACTCATCCACCCACCCATCAATCCATCCATTCAGTGGTTATTTATTGAGCTCTTATTGTATGCCAAGCTGTGTTCCAGGCCTGTTTCCAATGGGTGAAGAAAAAGAAAAAAAAAAAAAAAAAATTCCAGCGTTCATTGAGCTTATGTTCTAATGGGAGGAGACTGAAAATAAACGAGAAGTGAATAAAATATGAAGTACCTTTGCACCAACACACTTAATTCTTGTAGACTCCATGGTGGGCATCCTGAAGCAGGTGTCCTCCTCTCTCATACACACTATCTCTACTGTGCCCTGTAGTGCACTGGTCCCCCCCTACACTGTGAGCACTGGGAGGGCAGAGACTGACTTGAGTTTGCCATATTTCCTGGTGCCTGGTTTAGTGACAAATACCTGGACGCAATGTGATGATCCAACCCTAGTCAACCACACAAAAGCAGGTAGCAGTGAGAAAGTCCCATTGTCACCAGTTTCCTGATATCCTTCCTGCAATTAGCCTATATGTACTATAAGAATAAATAACACATCTGTTTAAACACCTTTCACCTAACAATACTATCTCGATGATCATTTCCTTTTAGAGCTTCCTTATTTTTTTTTTAAACAGCTCTATTCCATTATATGGACACATCATGGTTTATTTAAGCCATTTCCTGGTCATGTTTATGTCATTGTTTGCAGCCTTTTGCATTGGTGAACATGTGGTGAAAAGAGTGAACACGCTGTTCACCTGTCATTTGCACACTTGGAAGTCCTACAAGATAACTCCTAGAAGAGGGATTGCTGGTTCAGGGAATGCTATTCAGGATTGAGTTGTAAAGTGAGGGTAGAAAATGAGGCCCAGGAATGGTCTAGGGGCCATGTGGTACAGACAGGTCACCAGTCCCCATGGGTGTTTGGCTGAAAGGCCTCATGGCATCTGATGGCACTTTTTTTTGTTTCTGCACCAGGCTGGAGAGTCCATGTTCAACCGCGCAAAGCTCCTCAATGTTGGCTTTAAAGAGGCCTTAAAGGACTATGACTACAACTGCTTTGTGTTTAGCGATGTGGACCTCATCCCAATGAACGACCATAACACCTACAGGTGCTTTTCACAGCCACGGCACATTTCTGTAGCAATGGATAAGTTTGGATTTAGGTAAGAAATGTTTACCGGAATCTGCAGAAAACATATCTGTGTCTTCCATGACAACCAGGGAACACAGTTCCTCTAGCCCAGGAGTAGTGCCTCTTAGGCTTTGGAGGAGGATGCCTTTTGGGAGAACTGGGTGCTTTTGAAGCACATATGTGTGAGTGCTGTGTTAAGTCTCTTCAGAGTGCATATGTATTGAGTGCTGTGCTAAGTCACTTCAGTTATATTTGACTCCTTGCACCCCTATGGACAGTAGCCCACCAGGCCCCTCTGTCCGTGGGATTCTCCAGGCAAGAATGCTGGAGTGGCTTGTTATGCTCTCCTCTAGGGGATCTTCCTAGCCCAGCGATCGAACCCGTGTCTCTTCCGTCTCCTGCATTGGTAGGAGTTCTAGACCACTGGAGCCACCTGGGAAGTCCTTTGAAGCTCATCAGCAGTTCAGTTGCTCAGTTGTGTCCGACTCTTTGTGACCCCATGGACCACAGCACGGCAGGCCTCCCTGTCCACCACCAATTCCTGGAGTTTACTCAAACTCATCTCCATTGAGTTGGTGATGCCATCCAACCATCACATCCTCTGTTCTCTTTTCCTCCTGCCCTCAATCTATCCCAGCATCAGGATCTTTTCAAATGATCAGCTCTTTGCATCAGGTGACCAAAGTATTCGAGTTTCAGCTTCAACACCAGTCCTTCCAATGAACACTCAGGACTGATCTCCTTTAGGATGGACTGGTTGGATCTCCTTGCAGTCCAGGGGACTCTCAAGAATCTTCTCCAACACCACAGTTCAAAAGCATCAGTGCTTCGGCACTCAGCTTTCTTTAGAGTCCAGCTCTCACACCCATACATGACTACTGGAAAAACCATAGCATTGATGAGATGGACCTTTGTTGGCAAAGTAATGTCTCTGCTTTAATATGCTGTCTAGGTTGGTCATAACTTTCCTTCCAAGCAGTAAGCGTCCTTTAATTTCATGGCTGCAGTCACCATCTGCAGTGATTTTGGAGCCCAGAAAAATAAAGTCAGCCACTGTTACCACTCTTTCCCCACCTATTTGCCATGAAGTGATGGGACCAGATGCCATGATGTTTGTTTTCTGGATGTTGAGCTTTAAGTCAACCTTTTCACTCTCCTCTTTCACTTTCATCAAGAGGCTCTTTAGTTCTTCTTCACTTTCTGCCATAAGGGTGGTGTCATCTACATATCTGAGGTTATTGATATTTCTCCTGGCAATCTCAATTCCAGCTTGTGTTTCATCCAGCCCAGCATTTATCATGATGTACTCTGCATAGAAGTTAAATAAGCAGGGTGACAATATACAGCCTTGACGTACTCTTTTTCCTATTTGGAACCAGTCTGTTGTTCCATGTCCAGTACAGATTTCTGAAGAGGCAGGTCGGGTGGTCTGGTATTCCCATCCCAGTTCTTTCAAAATTTTCCACAGTTTATTGTGGTCCACACAGTCAAAGGCTTTGGCATAGTCAA
>SJYX01015340.1:8180-20085 GCA_006410675.1 Oreotragus oreotragus | reverse complement strand
ATCCAGCAGATGTTGGCAATTTGATCTCTGGTTCCTCTGCCTTTTCTAAATCCAGCTTGAACATCTGGAAGTTCGTGGTTCACATATTGCTGATGCCTGGCTTGTAGAATTTTGAGCATTACTTTAGTAGTGTGTGAGATGACTGCAGTTGTGCGGTAGTTTGAGCATTCTTTGGCATTGCCTTTCTTTGGAATTGGAATGAAAAGTGACCTTTTCCAGTCCTGTGGCCACTGCTGAGTTTTCCAAATTTGCTGGCATATTGAGTGCAGCACTCTCACAGCATCATCTTTCAGGATTTGAAATAGCTCCACTGGAATTCCATCACCTCCACTAGCTTTGTTCTTAGTGATGCTTCCTAAGGCCCACTTGACTTCACATTCCAGGATATCTGGCTCTAGGTGACTGATCACACCATTGTGATTATCTGGGTCATGAAGCTCTTTTTTGTACAGTTCTTCCGTGTATTCTTGCCACCTCTTCTTAATATCTTCTGCTTCTGTTAGGGCCATACCATTTCTGTCCTTTTTCGAGCCCATCTTTGCATGAAATGTTCCCTTGATATCTCTAATTTTCTAGAAGAGATCTCTAGTCTTTCCCATTCTGTTGTTTTCCTCTATTTCTTTGCATTGATCGCTGAAGAAGGCTTTCTTATCTCTCCTTGCTATTCTTTGGAACTCTGCATTCAGATGGAGAATAGTCATAGTCAGTTATTATTTAAGGAGGGAAGTGGAGTCCAGAAGCACCTATACCTCTGTACCTCCAGGTGAGAAGTGTTTATATTTGGGATGGCACTTATCTTCAGGCTCCAGAGGGTGGTTGTATTACTTGACTTTCTTCTCCCTTTCCCCTCACAATTTGGGAAGCAAATTGGAGTCATCTTCCCTCAGTAATTTCTTGGACTTGGGTAATTGAGCAGATCTTCCTTGGCACTTTAAGAAGGAATATGGTTATGTTTCCCTGCAAAGCACAGGCTTCTGCTTAAACACTGGGGCTCAGACTTTCCCACCAAAATGCCCCTTTGCGAAGAATCCAGCTGATGCCTGTCCCCAGGAGCAGCAGTGTAATTAAAGCCTATTATCATAGGTGGAAAATAGTCTTGTGGTCCGTTTTTTTAATCTTAAAAAGTAAATTTGCATTTCATTCCATAATTTGTCCACGTTTATATCAACGTAAACTTAAGGCAACTGTCAGCTGAGTAACCTGACCTCTTCCTCCATGTTGTAAGTCAACCTGGAAGCTCCAGGGAGGTGTGCTGTGGGTGCCTCGTGCGCTGGGCATCCCTGGCTCAGCTTGACTACCGCAGTACTGCAGGCCTGTGTGCCAGCTGGCAGTCCCTTGGTATAGAACAACCAACAGCTTTCTTTCAGACTCATTTATTTTTTAAAGTCTGTGTAATTTTTTGGCCATGCCAGGTCTTTGTTGCTGCACATGGGCTTTCTCTAGCTGCCGGAAGCAGGGGCTGCTTGTTGTGGCACACAGGCTTCTCATTGCAGTGGCTTCTCTTGTGAGCACAGGCTCTAGGCTCGAGGGCTTCAGTAGTGGTGGCTCACAGACTTATTCGCTGTGCAACACATGGAATCTTCCCGGACCAGGGATCAAACCAGCGTCCCTTGCATTGCAAGGCAGATTCTAAATCACTGGACTACCAGGGAAGCCCCAGACTCATCTTGCTCTCATCATTTCTTTCTGTCCTCCCTTGCTGGGGGCATGAGTGCTGTGAGATGAACAGAGGATGCTCTGAAGTCCTTCCCCAAGATTAAAGCGTTCAGACCATAAACATCCTATCCTGTCTTAAAGGGGGAAACTTTTGACTGCAAACAGAACTTTGTACCCTCCTATCTTCCCCCTCTCCCTCCCTGTTTGTGTATCTTCTCCTCTTTGAGGCACACCGGTTCCTCTGAACTCTGCCCTTGAAGCGTGGTGGTGCTTACGTAGTTCTTTACCACAGCATCATGTATATTTCACCCAGAACTAGTTAGGCTTGGGAGTCGAGGCAAGAAGGTAAGAGAAACCAGCAGAGACAGCAAAACCAAATCTGGTCAGAATAGCATATACTTTCCCCTGTGCAGTGGCTGAGAGTCTCCACTTCTGTAAAAACACTGATTATGAAAAAGCCCTAATGGCCTGGTCACCTCTGGTTTTCAAACCCTCACATTATAAGTGCAGACTATAGTGTGCACATAACCAAAGGGGGATGACTTGATGCTTAAGTGATGATACCTAATTATAGGTGGATTATCTTTAATTCATTAAAGCAGGCCCCCAGGGATCTTTGTTTGTGGGTGCTTGCAGTCAGAATTCTGGAACATATTTGAAAATAATAACTGCATCTTTTTTTTCATACATTTTGTATGGTTTGGCTGACTTCCCCGTCAAAGTCTGAGTTAGAGTTTTCCTTAATTTGTGTGATGGGTTTTGGTCTCTTTGGATTCCAGTAAAAGCCCAGTTGTGGTTTGGAGCTACACACAGGGCTGTCACAAAATCACAGCCTTTATAAAGCCCACAGGAAAGCCTTTGCTTGCCCTCTGGGCACATCCAGATTCTTAACATTTCTCGTCAGTCCTTCCTCTGTGTCCCTCAGGAGTCCACAGTTCATAGCCACTGAAATATTGAAATGCAGAATGGTTTGGAAGGATGAAAGCCCAGATGCCCTACTGCTTGAAAATGGGTCAAAATAGATTCATCATCATACATTTTGTGAAGTCAGGATGTGGTAGAATTTTCCAAGAAAATTTGTATTTTAGCAAATTTTCAGAAATGCTGTCTTGACTGTTGGGGTCAGTGTTCAACTCAGTACACCTTTGGAAAAATGAAAGCAAGACTGTAAATGGGCCAGGGGTGGGAAGGAGGGCATGACAGGGTGGGCACAGGAGACTCTAAGGCAGTCTCAGTTTCTGGGACCTTCTGGAGAAGGATTTCTGACCCATGGAAAGCAGGTTCTCGAGCAATGCAGAAGAACTGGGCTTCTGTATTGGTCACTGACTGATTGTCTAGATAACCACGGTGTTCTTGGAAAGTGCAAGATTCTACTTAAAGTGTTTATATATTAAAAAAAATAATAAGACCCTGATGCTGGGAAAGATTGAAGGCAGGAGCAGAAGGGGCCACAGAGGATGAGATGGTTGGCTGGCATCACCGACTTGATGGACGTGAGTTTGAGCAAGCTCCAGGAGTTGGTGATGGACAGGGAAGCCTGGCGTGCTGCAGTCCTTGGGGTCGCAAAGAGTTGGAGATGGCTGAGTGACTGAACTGATTCATTTTTGGCAGTGCTGGGTCTCTGTTGCTGCACGTGGGCTTTTCTCTAGTGGCGGCGAATGGGGCTAACTCTTCGCCGCAGTGCGTGGGTTTCTCACTGTGGTGGCTTCTCCTGATGCAGAGCATGGGCTGTAGGCACACGGGCTCCAGGAGTTGCGGTTCTTGGGCCTGAGAGCACAGGCTCAGTAGTGGCACAGGGCTTAGTTGTTCCGAGGCATGTGAGGTCTTCCTGGACCAGAGATTGAACCCATGTCTCCTGCATTGGATTCTTTACCACTGAGCCACCAGGGAAGCCCAGAAGTATTTATATTTTGAGTGAGCTTTATTAAAGAATAAATACTAACTACTGGTCCTCTGTGTGTGCTTGTGTGTGGGTTTTTTTTCCCCAGCCTACCTTACGTGCAGTATTTTGGAGGTGTCTCTGCTCTAAGTAAACAACAGTTTCTCAGCATCAATGGATTTCCTAATAACTACTGGGGCTGGGGAGGTGAAGATGATGACATTTATAACAGGTAAGCGTCACAACTTAGATCTCGTGCTTCCCTGTCTCCCTTCACTTCTGGTTTTTCTATCTGGGCTTGGTTATTTTGCAAAGATTGACCCTGAGGAGAGATGCAGTCCCCACTGAGCCTGAATTCTTAGGTGAGCCCTGCTCCAGAGGCTCTAGGTGATAAAGAGTGTCTTAAGAGACACACAAATGCAGAAGAACTGGGCTTCTGTATTGGTCACTGACTGATTGTCTAGATAACCACGGTGTTCTTGGAAAGTGCAAGATTCTACTTAAAGTGTTTATATATTAAAAAAAATAATAAGACCCTGATGCTGGGAAAGATTGAAGGCAGGAGCAGAAGGGGCCACAGAGGATGAGATGGTTGGCTGGCATCACCGACTTGATGGACGTGAGTTTGAGCAAGCTCCAGGAGTTGGTGATGGACAGGGAAGCCTGGCGTGCTGCAGTCCTTGGGGTCGCAAAGAGTTGGAGATGGCTGAGTGACTGAACTGATTCATTTTTGGCAGTGCTGGGTCTCTGTTGCTGCACGTGGGCTTTTCTCTAGTGGCGGCGAATGGGGCTAACTCTTCGCCGCAGTGCGTGGGTTTCTCACTGTGGTGGCTTCTCCTGATGCAGAGCATGGGCTGTAGGCACACGGGCTCCAGGAGTTGCGGTTCTTGGGCCTGAGAGCACAGGCTCAGTAGTGGCACAGGGCTTAGTTGTTCCGAGGCGTGTGAGGTCTTCCTGGACCAGAGATTGAACCCATGTCTCCTGCATTGGATTCTTTACCACTGAGCCACCAGGGAAGCCCAGAAGTATTTATATTTTGAGTGAGCTTTATTAAAGAATAAATACTAACTACTGGTCCTCTGTGTGTGCTTGTGTGTGGGTTTTTTTTCCCCAGCCTACCTTACGTGCAGTATTTTGGAGGTGTCTCTGCTCTAAGTAAACAACAGTTTCTCAGCATCAATGGATTTCCTAATAACTACTGGGGCTGGGGAGGTGAAGATGATGACATTTATAACAGGTAAGCGTCACAACTTAGATCTCGTGCTTCCCTGTCTCCCTTCACTTCTGGTTTTTCTATCTGGGCTTGGTTATTTTGCAAAGATTGACCCTGAGGAGAGATGCAGTCCCCACTGAGCCTGAATTCTTAGGTGAGCCCTGCTCCAGAGGCTCTAGGTGATAAAGAGTGTCTTAAGAGACACACCATGAGAACCCTTAATGAAACTGGAAAGCATCTGAAAATACGCATGTGTGTAACTCTGATGTGCACTTGAAAGTTTTAATCTACCTGCATTAGGAACAAAAACAAAAAACTCAGCCTGTACTCACTGCTGTATTTAAAATGGATAACCAATAAGGTCCTACTGTATAGCACATGGAAGTCCGCTCAGTGTTATGTGGCAGCCTAGATGGGAGGGAAGTTTAGGGAAGAATGGATACATGTATATGTATAGCTGAGTCCCTTCCTTGTTCACCTGAAACTATCGCAACATTTTTAATTGGCTATACACCAATACAAAAAAAGGTTTTAAAAAATTAAAAAGTATCTTTAGGAAAACCTGTTTCTGTGATTTTTGCCTTAGCCTTCTGGAAAATGTAAAATGAGAAACGTGAAGGGGTGACTCACACTGCAAGGCCATCCACACCCTGGGGCTCTTCATGAGCTGGTAGAACTTTATTACGTGAGTTGTCATCGCAGATGGTTTGAAACCGCAATACACCCTGGTGCCTTCTTGAACGGGAGCACATTAATTTCATCATTAACAGAAGATGTCTTTCAGAGCAGTATCCAAGTCGCTTAAGATTAGCTTTGCAGCATAGACCCAAGTCTTTAACAGTTCTTGAAGAAAACTTGAATTTTAGAGATTGATCATCGATATGCAGAGCACTGGGCCAGGCAGGACCCGTGGGGAGGAGGACAGTGAAGCCCAGAACAGGGAGTCCAGACAAAAGCAGACTTCCTTTCACAGCACCCACCCAGGCAGCTGGCCCCGCGTGGCGGTGTACAGGACTGACGTGCTGCGCAGACCTGAGTGATCAGGAAAGTCTCCAGGAGGGAGCCCGAGGACAGACCCCTGACGGTGGGGGAACAGGAGCATCAGTGGTTGTGGAGGAGCTTTCTGTCCTTTCTTTTAAAAACAGTTTTTAAAAATTCTAAATTGAGGTATAGTTGATGTATAATGTATGTTTCAGATGTACAACATAGTAATTCACAATTTTTAAAGGTTATATTCCATGTATGATCATTATAAAACTTTGGCTATAGTCACGATGCTGTACAATATATCCTTGTGGCTTATTTAAATTACGGGAACTGGACGTGTTAGTCACTCAGTCGTGTCTGACTCTTTGCGACACTGTGGACTGAAGCCCGCCAGGCTCCTCTGTCCATGGAATTCTCCAGGCAAGAATACTGAAGTGGGTAGCCATTCACTTTTCCAGGGGATCTTCCCAACCCAGGGATCAAACTTAGGTCTCCTGCATTGCAGGCAGATTCTTTACCAGTTGAGCCACCAGGGAAGCCATATTTATCTTACACGTCACGGTTTTTACCTCTTAAACCCTTACGCCTATCTTGCTCCTCCTCCTGGAGCAGCTTTCCTGAAAGGTAAAGAACCTAACACTTATTCTGTACCAGCTTGCTTTTGCTAGACCCTAGCTCAGCACTGAGGGAGGCCAGGACGGGAACCTTTAAGTCACCTCAGACCAGCCATTTCTGCCTCTCGGCTTGGTGTTGTATTCCTGCTGTCGAGACTTTGGTTGGTATTCCTCATTCCTTTCTCCTTCAGAACCCACACAGCATCTTCCACTGTGCTCTGGTTGCCTCTGGTCTTGTTCCCAGCCTTCCATTGTTATACTGCCTAACGGAGAGACTTCCCATTGGCCAACTCTGGGTACAGTGTTAGGAAACCCAACATATAGTGAGCTCTCCGTATCTGCAGATTACACATCCCCGCAGATTCAACGCACCTTCAATCCAAAATATTCAGGGGGGGAAAGAATTCCAGAAAATTCCAGAAAGCAAAACTTGAATTCACTGGGCACCTGAGACTATTTCCATAACATTTACATCATATTTATAACTCTCTACATATCATTCACACTATATTAGGTATTGTAAGTTATCTAGAGGTGATGTAAAGTATATGGGAGGATGAGGACGTGCATAGATTATATGGAAATGCTACACATTTTACATAAGGGACTTGAGCAACCACGGGGAAGGAGGTTGTCCAGGAACCGATCCCCTGGGGATACCGAGGGATGACTGTGTTATATCCCTTTCAGATGTTGGCCCTGTTCTGGGAGATGCTCTGAGAAGGCCTCCATGATACAGACTTTGCCCTTCTTTCCTGCTTCACCTCTGGCCAGTTCCTACCCCAAACTTTGATGCTCCCGGAGGACACTGTGCTTGCTCTCACCTCCCTGCCTTTGCCTGTGCTGTCCTAACTGCCCAAAATGCTCTGGCAAACACCCACTCGTCTTCAGGGCTTGGCTCTGCCCAGGCTCGATCAAGTGGAGTTGGTTGCTTCTCCCTCTGTGCTGAGCATCCCCATGCCTACCTCCTCCTCTTCGTCCTGTCACCTCTGGGTCTACGTTCTAAGCATCCACATCATAAATTCCATGAGGGCAGACACCCCCAGTGCCTGGCACAGGATAGTCCCCCCACAAGATATAGAACCAAGGGTAAAAGGTTATGAGGGAGGGGTGTGAGTTTTAACTGCTGCCTGTACACTGGGCTGGGGTGTGGGTTGGTGAGACCAGCTGGCAGGATAGGATGGTGGATGGGACAAAAGTCTTGCAGCTGGGGCTGTGGGACCTGGGTGTTGTGGCAGCTCTGTGATGATCACTTGTCCCTTTGCTCCTTACAGATTAGCTTTTAGAGGCATGTCTGTGTCTCGCCCAAATGCTATAATCGGGAAGTGTCGGATGATCCGCCACTCGAGAGACAAGAAAAATGAACCTAATCCTCAGAGGTGTGTTCTCTTTTATTCTCTCCCCTGTGTGTGTTTCCTTCCGCCTTCAAGTGGGGCTGGCTGGGCTGCAGGAATGGGGCTCTGGAGTGGGCTCTGTGCCTCAAGGGAAAAATGGGTTCCATCCACAGGGCAGGGTTGGAGTAGGAGGGAGGTGGTGGTGGTGGTTTAGACACTCAGTCGTGTCCGACTCTGTGACCCCATGGACTGTAGCCCATCAAGGCTCCTCTGTCCGTGGGATTTCCCAGGCAAGAATACTGGAGTGGGTTGCCACTTCCTTCTCCAGAGGATCTTCCTGACCCTGGGATTGAACCTGCGTCTCCTACATTGGCAGGTAGATTCCTTATTGATGAGCCACTGGAGAAGCCTAGTAGGAGGGAAAAGGGGCCATTAAAGTACAAATGTTTAAAGTTTTGAGTTTTTTTTTTAAGATTTTTGTGTTGGCTTCAAACCCTTTGTCTGTCTGTTCCTTGTAGGTTTGACCGAATTGCACATACAAAGGAGACAATGCTCTCTGATGGTTTGAACTCACTCACCTACATGGTGTTAGAGGTCCAGAGGTACCCGTTGTATACCAAAATCACAGTGGACATCGGGACGCCGAGCTAGCATTTTGGTGCACTGATCAGAGACCTGAAAATGGCCAGGGACCTCTGCTGTGTCTCTGCCCGTGTGCTGGGCTGGTCCCTCTCACCCTTACAGTCAGTGACAGGCCCTCTCTGCTCATCATTCAGACGCCTTTCCGGACGACCAGGACGAGTGGGATATATTGCCCCCAACTTGGCTCAGCATGTGACTTCTCAGCCCCACGAGGTGTATGTAAGCATAGAAACCATCAGCCTCTGGGGGCTCTCGGCATGTTCACAGTGTCACCCCAAAGAATCAAAGCTATGTACAGCTCCAAATCTGGTGACTGTGGGACTCAATCCCAGCAAAAAAAAAAAAGAACACCTCCTAATTTCTTGTGATATAGGTAAGAATTTTGCTTTAAATCGTGGTATTATTACTTTGTGAAAAATTGGAGAGTGCTGCTGAAATCGGATCAGTGTGGTGTTTTTCCATTGTCATGTTTTAACAGAAAAACACCCAGTTTCAACCATTCTCATGTTACCACCTCCCGCCCTCGACCCTCTCTCCATGATATTGCAACTATTACAATCACTGTGTATGTGTGTCTTTTCTTAGCAAAAGCATTTTAAAACTTGAGGCTTGAATTCCAAGGCCACTTTAGCCACCAGAGCAAAAGCCTTGGGTGTTCTCACATTCAGTGGCCTTTCTCCAGATGCCTGATTTCTGAATGTAAATCCTTTTTTTTAATAGCAAATCTTCCTGACCCTGGGATTGAACCTGCGTCTCCTACATTGGCAGGTAGATTCCTTATTGATGAGCCACTGGAGAAGCCTAGTAGGAGGGAAAAGGGGCCATTACAGTACAAATGTTTAAAGTTTTGAGTTTTTTTTTTAAGATTTTTGTGTTGGCTTCAAACCCTTTGTCTGTCTGTTCCTTGTAGGTTTGACCGAATTGCACATACAAAGGAGACAATGCTCTCTGATGGTTTGAACTCACTCACCTACATGGTGTTAGAGGTCCAGAGGTACCCGTTGTATACCAAAATCACAGTGGACATCGGGACGCCGAGCTAGCATTTTGGTGCACTGATCAGAGACCTGAAAATGGCCAGGGACCTCTGCTGTGTCTCTGCCCGTGTGCTGGGCTGGTCCCTCTCACCCTTACAGTCAGTGACAGGCCCTCTCTGCTCATCATTCAGACGCCTTTCCGGACGACCAGGACGAGTGGGATATATTGCCCCCAACTTGGCTCAGCATGTGACTTCTCAGCCCCACGAGGTGTATGTAAGCATAGAAACCATCAGCCTCTGGGGGCTCTCGGCATGTTCACAGTGTCACCCCAAAGAATCAAAGCTATGTACAGCTCCAAATCTGGTGACTGTGGGACTCAATCCCAGCAAAAAAAAAAAAGAACACCTCCTAATTTCTTGTGATATAGGTAAGAATTTTGCTTTAAATCGTGGTATTATTACTTTGTGAAAAATTGGAGAGTGCTGCTGAAATCGGATCAGTGTGGTGTTTTTCCATTGTCATGTTTTAACAGAAAAACACCCAGTTTCAACCATTCTCATGTTACCACCTCCCGCCCTCGACCCTCTCTCCATGATATTGCAACTATTACAATCACTGTGTATGTGTGTCTTTTCTTAGCAAAAGCATTTTAAAACTTGAGGCTTGAATTCCAAGGCCACTTTAGCCACCAGAGCAAAAGCCTTGGGTGTTCTCACATTCAGTGGCCTTTCTCCAGATGCCTGATTTCTGAATGTAAATCCTTTTTTTTAATAGCATTTGTAGTATTTTAAAGAAAGAACAAATCAGATCCTCCTTATGGTCTAGCTTGATTTTGTGTTGATCCAGAATGGCATAGTCTTTAGTCATGGCAATTTATTTTTCTGAGCATGCTATATAAACTTGAATTTCCTATGTATTTTTATTGTGGTGTTTTACATGTGGGGATGGGGATTGAGCATTTTTTAGGGGGAAAAATAACGTATGCTGTAGTGGCCCCACATGGGCCTTGGACAGAGCTGGCAAGCCAGGTTTTCTGAAGAGCGTAGACATCTTTGGGTCCTTCAGTGAGAGCTAAGGCGCCCTATGAGCACTGTCAAGCTGGACTCTGCAGGGGAGGCAGACACCTTGGCCTGCCTGGCAGAGTTCCCCACCTCGCCACCTCCCTGCCCTCCCCAGGTGGGCAGGGCCAGGGAACAACCCCCACCTCCTCAGACTGATCCCAGCAGCCCCCTTAGGCCCCAGGCTGTGGAGCTGGAAAGGACAGCCATCAGGTTGTTTACTGGCCCTCCATCTGCCCCTGGGGGCTGCCTAGCTCACCTTGCAGGACCGGTTCTCTCTCCTCCTCCTCCTTCTCCTCCTCCTGCTCCTTCTCCTCCTGCCTCCCTTGTGCTGCCTTTCTCTTCCCTCCCTCCCCCTTTTGTTCCGTTGCCTCTTGCCTGTTTCCTAAAACTGGCCTGTGGCACTCAGGGTCAAACAGACTGTCGTTTCTCCAGCATGAATGTGCCTTTTAATTAGAGATCTAGAGAGCAGTTCAGCTGAACACACCCACACTCCTCCCAGGGCCACTCTGGTGCCGAGAGCTTCCCATCCCCCCTCAGGTTTTAGCAGGTGCTCCTACCCCAGGGAGGCCGACTCACAGCGGATGTCTTCCCCAAGCCCTCCTCTGCTACTGGAGGTTTTAGCCTGCCTGGGGTGAGATGCACAAGGCAGTTCCTGCCACTGGGCATGAATGCTGGGTCCAGGCTGGGCTGAGGGCTTAAAATTCAGCTTTCTAATCCCAGGGTTAACCTTTCAGCTGGGGGCAGCCTAGAAACCAGCCCTCAGTGTGGACGCTGAACTGGTGCCTGGCCCCAATCATACCTGTGCCTTTATCGCTTTGAGCATCTCATGCTATTACCTGGTTCTTTTTCCAGAAACTTTTGTGTTGGTTACAAATTATTTTCCATTGTAGCTGTGCTATGCAAAGAGTATTCCGTCTGTCAATTCCCCACTCCTTAATAACGATGTTGTGAAAGCCAGGAGTAACCCTGACAGGAAGCTTTGGGAAACGCAAAGAATGAAGACCTCGCTTTCTGTCCTGAGATCCTGACTTTTCCAAAGTGCCTTAAAAGTGGAGACAAGTATCCTGGGTGGTAACCTTTTTGTAACTTTACTTTTAAAATTCTGACTTTTTTTTTTCTTTTTTGTTTTCCTATTACATTTTCTTTCATGTTCCATTATAATAGTCAAGTCTGTGGTTCATTCTCAGGACCACTGGAGACGCTGCTTCATCACCCATTCCCCGTTTGCTCATCTTCTGGTGTGCTCATGGGGTCCACCTGGGCCCAGGGTTAAGCCTAGCCCTGGTCTGGTTCATCAGATGCTGCAGCGCATACTTCCTCCCTGGGGAGTTGAGTACCAGGGGTTCAGGAGCATTTCCTTCACCTGGAAGTTGTCACCATGACATCGTCACATGCCCTTCTCTGTTTCTGTCCATTCTGTTGCTGGTGACCCTCTAAGGTGGCCTTTGGGAAAGGTCAGAGGGCAGAGGTGGCGTAAGAGGGTAAAGGAAATGCTGGTGCTGCCCCCTCAAGGCCTCTGCTGACCAGTGGGGGTGGGGG
>SJYX01015339.1:290048-311186 GCA_006410675.1 Oreotragus oreotragus | reverse complement strand
TTTTTTTTTTTTTTTTGGCTGCACCTCATGGCATGTGGAACCTTAGTTCCCTTGCAGTGGACTCAGGATGTCCTAACCACTGGACTGCCAGAGAATTCCCTGGCTTCCTTTTTTTTGGTAAAACACAATTTTATTTATTTTTGCCTGCACTGGGTCTTCGTTGCTTTGCGAGGCCTTTCTCTACTGCAGTGAACAGGGGCCTCTTGTTGCCAAGCTCAGGATACAGGCATGCAGCCTCCATAGTTGCAGCTTAGTTGCTCCTCAGCATGTGGTATCTTCCCCGACCAGAGATCAAACCTGTGTCCCCTGCATTGGCAAGCAGATTCTTATCCCCTGTGCCACGCTGAATGCACCCTGCCTTACCTCTTAAGGCCAGAATTACGATGGTTGAAGGAAGGGAATCAGAACTCTACCCTGCACCTACCAGGAGGAATAAAAATCTTTTCTTCCAAATCCCAGATTTCTTTTGATCCACTGACTTTGGCTTATTTTCCCTTTAAACTTTTATACTCTTAACACTCCATAAACCACATACTAACAACAGGTCATCGTGAACAAGAACCAACTCAGTGGGCCTGCCCTCCTTACTGATAAGGACTCTGCCACTCCTGGTTAATCCTACCCTTCTCTCCCCCTAGTTCTGACAGAGGACCAGCCAACGGGTTGTTGAATGAGTGAATAAATTAACGAATGCAGGCCCTTTTTACCGGGAATGGTTGTAAGAGAGCCAAAGAGAAAACTGAAAGGAGAAGACAAACACACTTGCTCCCGATTGAAGTTCACTCCCAGATTTTTTTTTAGCAACAAATAGTAAAAAGAACAACTCAAAAAAACAAAACAAAAATGTGAACTGAGTTCAAAGCAGCTCCAGTAAGAAGTGCAACCTGCTATTTGGGCTGGACAGGTTCCTGGGTACCCTCATCCAGCTTTTTGGCACAACTTGCTTCTGGCTCTGTAATCACAGGTCTGTTCTCTGCCTTTCCATGACCCACGGTTCACACCCAGAGGTCTCTTCACATCTTCCCCAGTCCGTTAGCTTTCAGAGGTTCTCATTATAGTAGGACTCTTGCTAGAAGCAGATGCACAGCCTAGCCGACCCCTGAATTGTAAAAATGAACAATACTATGAAGGAAGACCAACCCCAAGTGATGCTCCGCAGTCCCCATGCCCAGCAGCTGCCAGAAAAGGTGTCTGCAACAGACGCTCACCCCACCCCCCAGAAGAATCGTCTGGTGCAAAAGATGGAGAAGATGAACAAGATGGTGCCACAGAGGATGACCGCCACTGTGTAGGCAAAGATCCGAAAGTGCGGGTTGCGGAGGCACTCCCGCAGAGAGTAACGGCTGGGGATGGGGACTGGCCTGGTGCCAGGGCCCACGTCCTGGGGGTGCTCAGCCTGACTCCCAGGCTCAGGGCCCAGGTCCAGCGTGTAGACCCGGGGCTGGCGCAGGAAGTAGCGGCTCTTGGGCTGGTCCTTGAGGCAGAGCTGGTGGCCTTCCAGGATGACGTGGTGGGGCTCCAAGCGGAGCAGGGTGAGCACGGCGGTATCCGTGGGCAAGTCGGTGACAGGCTGTCCAGAGGCCAGCACGGTGGGGTGGCGGCACAGAGGGCACAGCAGGCGGCGCTGTGTCGGAGTCGCCAGGCTGATGTGCGCCAGGCATTCCACGCAGAAGGAGTGGCAGCAGTCCAGCACTTTGGGGGTGTGGAATGTGTTGTTGAAGGGGTTCCAGCAGACCGGGCACTCAGGCTCCCGGCCCTGCTGCTCTGCCATCCTCAGACCAGACGCTGGGGGGTCTGACAGCAGGCGTCCTGGCAGAAAAGAAGCAAAGGAACACCCATTGGTCTCCGTGCCCTGCTTGGCCCCAGGTTGTGTCTTGAGGGTTGTTGAAAGGCATTATCATCCATATTTATTTCGCAGATGAAACTGAAACTTACATTCAAAAAGATGAAGTGAAATGAACTTATCTATAAAACTGAAATAGATGTAGAAACAAGCTTGTGGTTCTCAGGGGGCAGGCGGGGCAGGGATAAATTGGGAGAGCAGGACTGACATGTACACAGTAAAATAGCTAATAAGGACCTACTGTATAGCACAGGGCCCTCTACTCAGTACTCTGCAATGACCTATTAATATCGGAAAAGAATGTAAAAAAGAGTGGATACATGGAAAGTTATGACCAACCTAGACAGCATATTAAAAAGCAGAGACATTACTTTGTCAACAAAGGTCCGTCTAGTCAAGGCTGTGGTTTTTCCAGTGGTCATGTATGGATGTGAGAGTTGGACTATAAAGAAAGCTGAGCACCGAAGAATTGATGCTTTTGAACTGTGGTGCTGGAGAAAACTCTTGAGAGTCCCTTGGACTGCAAGGAGATCCAACCAGTCCATCCTAAAGGAGATCAGTCCTGGGTGTTCATTGGAAGGACTGATGCTGAAGTTGAAACTTCAGTACTTTGACCACCTCATGAGATGAGCTGACTCATTTGAAAAGACCCTGATGCTGGGAGGGATTGAGGGCAGGAGGAGAAGGGGACGACCGAGGATGAGATGGCTGGATGGCATCACTGACTCGATGGACGTGAGTCTGAGTGAACTCCGGGAGTTGGTGATGGACAGGGAGGCCTGGCATGCTGCGATTCATGGGGTCGCAAAGAGTCGGACACGACTGAGCGACTGAACTGAACTGAATATGTATAACTGACTCACTTTGCAGTACACTTGCAACTAACACAACATTGTAAATCAACTATATGCCAATAATTAAAAAAAAAAAAGTGATTGGTCCAGATCACCAGGTTCCTAAGCCTGGTGCTCCGGCAGCATCCCCTGTGCAGGGCGAAGGCCTGAGCCACCCCAGCATCATTGAGCTCACGCAGGAGGAGACAGCTCTCTGGCCTTGAAAGCGGATTAAAATGCTCCCTGTGCTGTATGGGATTGCCCTTGGTTTCCTGGACTCCAGGGAGAGGCAAGGGAACCACAGACAGCGCTTTATGAGCTAGGTGTGCTAAGTCACTTCAGTCCTGTCGGACTCTGCAACCGCATGGACGGTGGCCCTCCAGGCTCCTCTATCCATGGGATTCTTCAGGCAAGAATACTGGAGTGGGTTGCCATGCCCTCCCCCAGGGGATCTTCCTGGAGGATGAATATTTCCCTACCTGCTACCTCACATCCCTGGCTAGGGCAGAGATGGGCTTTGCCGATACCTGGTCTACCCCTCCTCTGGGGCCAGATGCCAGGCCCTCCCTTCTTCATCCCCTTGGGCTGCAGGGCCAATCCCCGCAGTCCATAGGCGCAGTGTTTGTGCAGAGCACCACGCTGGCCTGGCAAAGGGACCTCTGTGAAGGCTTTTCCCTTTGACCTGAAATCATGGACAGGCTCCTCCTCCCCAGCTCCCCAGATCAGCCCTTTCAGAGCCTTCTCCCAAGATCTGGTCTCCCCTGGCTCCTCCTCCATCCGTTTGTCCTAGAAACCCCCAAAGCACCCACCTGGACTCCCTTGGCACTAGGGTAGTAAGGCAGACTGCCCTGGAAGGTCGGAGGCTCCAGTCTTTTCCTCTTCAGTATCCACGAAGCCTTGGGAGACGGCCTTCTCACCACCAGCCCCGGGGCCTGTCTCCATGGCAGCGCACACGCAGCACCTGCAGCTGCCAGGTGGCCCAACCTGCAGCCTCTGGAGCACGCCTGCCTGCAGCGAAGGCCAGGGCAGCAGGTGGGGAGGTGGGGGGCCAGCGCTCCACTGGGGCGTGGCAAACAACGCGCCCTGGAAGCCAAGCGCCTCTGAGATTGTGGGCAGTCTTCTTAAGGCCTGGGGTCCCCGGCCTGGAAAGGTAGGGCTGGCAATTTCCTTTGTCTAGATTGTGGAGAGGGTGAATGACCCTTCTGGGCTTCCTCTCTCCTGGGCCCTCATTTCTTTTCTAAAATGGCTGAAACCTCCTTCTCACACAAAGGAGCTGCCAGCCCTGCCCTTCAATTTCTATGAAATTCACTTGCTGCCCTGCCTAAAGTCTCTCACTATTCTCTCAATATCAGATTCAGCAAGTGCCCTCCTGATCACTTAATCAGGACCTACACCCAGAACATGCAGGCCTTGCTGCCCCTGTGTTCTTAGAACACAGACGGTCAGCCGGCAGGCACTGACTACTGAGTTGAGTCCAAGACTTGACCCTCCCACCACCCTGGGGATTTCAAAGGGGGATTCATGGGGGAGGAGCAGCACTCCAGCCCCACATCTGTATTTCAGCCAGAAACACTCGGCTTTCCTCATATTAATCATTTGAATAAGCTGGAGAGTTGAGCTTCTGAGCAAAAAAAAAAAAAGTTTAAAAGCCTCTTCTCCAACCTAAGCCCTCATTTTGCTGGTGTGTGTGTGTGTGTGTGCACGTGCGCAGGCTCAGTCATGTCCAACCCTGTGAACTGTAGCCCGCCAGGTTCCTCTATCCATGATTTTCCCCAGGCAAGAATACTGGACTGGATTGCCATTTCCTTCTCCAGGGAATCTTCCCAACCTAGGGATCAAATCCGTGTATCTTGTGTTTTCTGCATTGGCAGGCAGATTCTTTATCTCTTTCGCCACCTGGGGAGCCCTTTAGTCTCCCCCAGTGTCACCCATGGGTTTCCCTCATAGCTAAGTGGGTAGAGATCTGCCTGCAATGCAGGAGACCCAGGTTCAATCCCTGGGTCAGGAAGACCTTCTAGAGAAGGAAATGGCAACCCACTCCAGTATTCTTGCCTAGAGAATCCCATGGACAGAGGAGCCTGGTGGGCTACAGTCCATGGGGTTGCAATGAGTCAGATACGACTTAGTGATTCTACCACCACCAGGGTCACCCACTGGTGACCTCGGGACTTCTAGGCCACCACCACGCTGCTGTCAGAGAGACAAAACCCACCATTCGGTTCACCTGCTGGATATGTGTAACTGACTGGATAGTGAGAGTTTGCATTTCACTAGGAGCGTTCTTGGAGAAGGCAATGGCACCCCACTCCAGTACTCTTGCCTGGAAAATCCCATGGATGGAGGAGCCTGGTGGGCTGCAGTCCAGGGGATCGCAAAGAGTCAGACATGACTGAGCGACTTCAATTTCACTTTTCACTTTTCACTTTCATGTACTGACGAAGGAGATGGCAACCCACTCCAGTGTTCTCGCCTGGAGAATCCAGGGACGGGGGAGCCTGGTGGGCTGCCATCTATGGGGTCGCACAGGGTCGGACACGACTGAAGCGACTTAGCAGCAGCAGCAGCAGCACCAGGAAAGTTCTAGCGGCCATAAATATTCCTCTCATGGTAGGAATCCAGGAAGCGTGCAGGGGGGGGATTTGGGGACAATGTGTCTTCCTTGTGCCCCAAACATGACCTCATCTACCCTGACTGAAATGGCACCTGAAGCAAAACCTGCTTACGCTCTCAACCATGGTTTCCTGGTCTCCTGCTAGACCCTAGACCGCTGTCACTGCCTCGCGTAGGGAAGAGGAAGACGTGCCGGGGGTGGATTAACTAGCTCTGGCCGAAGGTGGGATAGTTTGCCAAAGATCCCGACCGATGAATGCCTCCTCCTGTGGATCTTTCGTCCATCTGCCCAGCAGTCATTGAATTAACGAGAGCTCATCACAGCTCTCAACGGATATGAGTTTGAGTGAACTCCAGGAGTTGGTGATGGACAGGAAGGCCTAGTGTGCTGTGGTCCATGGGGTCACAAAGAACTGGACACGACTGGGTGACTGAACTGAACTGAACATCACAGGTCAGGCACTGTGCTAGACACTTGGTAAATAACAGGAACAAAACAGACGTAGTCTCTGACCTCACGACATTTAGAGTCTAGTGAGGGAAGGAAACATTTAATGAGTGAGTGACGGGCAATCAATAAATGCACAGTTTTAACGAATGCTACAAACAAAAAGGAAAATGAGCTTAGAGGACTGGCTGCTTCAGATCAAATTACCAGAGCGGGGATATGAGAAGAATCCAACCCCGTAGAGTGCAGTAGGAGCACTCCAGCTCAAGAGAACAGCCTGTGCCAAAACTCTAAGGAGAAGCAGCTTTGAAGAAGTGAAAGGAGGCTGGGTAACTGAGGTGTAGTGGGCGGGTCTAGATTGGAAAGTGGCTTAGGAAGAATCCTAAGAGAGGACTTAGGAGAATCCTAAGAGAGACTGCCCTGGAGGCTGGGGAAAGCATCTGGGTTTTTTATTCTAGGACTGAGTCTATGTCTGTGTATGCTTGCCAGTGGCTGGGGAATGGGGGCTGACCTGATCCTATTTCTATTTTAAAAACACCATTTCAGCTGCAGAGCAGGAGACAGACTGAAAGGGATGAGTGGAAATGAAAGACCAGATAGGCCCTCTAGCGGTGGTCCACGTTGGGATGGTGGGACTTGATGCAGGTGAGGCGATGGTGGAGAAGATCAAAGGGATAGGTAAAAGAGATCTTTGGAGATGGGATCAAACGCACTCTCTGAGAAGCAGTGGACAGCAGAGATTCTAGAACCAGACTGTCAAGGCTATTGCTCTCTGAGCCACTGCTTATTAGAGCTGTGATTTCAGCCGAATTGCTTAACCTCTCTGTTCTTCCATTTCTTCTGAAAAGGAAGCTAAAGGTGGTGGTGCCTCAGAGGGTAAAGTTCTTAGACAGAACCTGGCTCCTAGGAAAGACTGTCTATGAGGCGGCTGAATTATCCCTGCAAAGGGCTTTGAGCGAGAGGAAGGCTCGAGGTAGACTCTGAGGGCTTCCAGGTGGTGGTAAAGAATCCGCCTGCCAATGCAGGGGACACAGGTTCGATCCCTGGTCCGGGCAGATTCCACATGCCACAGAGTAACTAAGCCAGCATGCCACGACGACTGGCCCCGTGCTCGAGGGCCTGGGAGCTGGAGCTGCTGAGCCCAAGCGCCGCAGTTACTGACGCCCTTGTTATCTAGAGGCTGTGCTCTGCAACAAGAAAAGCCCCCACAGTGAGAAGTGCACGCACCCCGACTACAGTCGCCCCTGATTGCCACAGCGAGAGAAAAGTGCCCAAGCAACGAAGACCCACTGCAACCAAAAATAAAATTCAAAAAGGCTGACTTTGAAGCCGTGAAGCTTTCTGCATTGAGCTTTGAGAAGCCCCTGAATTCTAAAGTGTGTCAGAAGCAGACCTTAAAACGTATATAACCTTGATACAGCAGTACCTCTCGCTGGAAATTTATACTGTGTACACAATCCAGATCCTGTGCAAAGATCTGAGCACTGCTTTAATGGTGAAAAATTGAAAACTGCTTAATTATCCAATAGTGGGACACTAATTAAATAAGTTCTCTCCATCCATACAAAGAGACGTTCTGCAGCCTGTAAACAATGTCCTAAAACATCTATTGATACGGAAATGCATTCAGGACATGTCATTAGTGAAAAGAACCAGCAGGAAAACCATATTAGAGCACAATCTAATTTTCCAGTATATGTGTGCAATGGGAAAAATAACAAACGCTGTCAACAGTGGTTATCCCTGCGGCTAAGAGTGTAAATCTGTTGGCTTGTTTTTGATTCTATCTGAAAATTCAAACTTTACTGTGCTAAGCTCATATTACTACCCTTGAAGAACTTCCTTCCCCACAAGGTAGACTTCCGTTTTCTGAAGTTCCATGGCTAAATCTGTTAAGGGTTGTGAGGAGGGATAATTATGGTCAAACCAGCACCTGGGCCTTTATCGGCCATGGTCCCCTCAGGCCTTGGCTGTGGTTTCAGAGTCTGTCTCCAGGAAACAAGAGAGACTGGCCACTTAACCAACTTGGACTGACGCTCAAGCTGGGATATCCCAGCATCACCCAAGACATCACCTGTGTCTGTGACCCGCTCACTCAGCCAAATATCAGTTGTCTGCAGCATCACCGCAGTGCTTTCAACTTGGAGAGAGGAAAGAGGTGAAGACCTAGCATTTTCATAGAACTTCCCAGTTTACAAAGGGCATCAGTGCTGGCCACCCCATTTTGATGGTATAAATTGCCTTTTACAGTTTTTTTTTTTTTCATTTGCATAGACCATTTGATTGTGTAAAACCACCCTCAGAAGAAAGCAGGATCAAGAGTTGAAAGTGTGTAGTTTTAGAACCAGACTTCTTTGCTGTGAGGTCTTAGACGAATGGCTTAACCTCTCTGAGCTTTGTTTTCCTCTATGATAGAGGCTAATGAGCGCACCTCATGAGCTTGCTGTGAGGAATGGATAATGGCTATTATGTGCCCAGCAAAGCACAGCAGACGCTCAACACGTTGTTAACATATTTTTACACTCATTTTATCGATGGGAATGTCAAGACTCAGAAAGCTGAAATTGACTTGCCCAAGGCTTCACAGCTAAAGAATGGTTGAACTTGAAAGATGATCCCAGCAACCCTGCTTCCCAGGCCGGTGTTCACCCCAGGGATGAGCTGCCTCTCCAGAACGCAGGGCTCTGTGGTCCTTCTCTCCGCGACCCTCCCTGACTCCTTACCTGCTCCTCAGCGCCTCCTCCACCTCCTCCTCCTCGGCTGAGCGGCCCTGCAGCGTGCTCTCTGGGCTCTGCCTGCTCCTGGCGCGTGGTTTCCGGGCAGCTGTGGGCGGGCCTCATTTGCATGGTCTTCAGGAAGCTCTTGGCCAGCTCATGTTTTCTTCTTTCCCTCTGATGACTTTGGACAGCCTGAAAGCTCTGGTTCCATCCTCCTCCTGTGAGTCACTCTTGCTTTCTCTCTAAAGGGGTTGAAGTCCACTTGTCTTTGCAGACGCGTGTCCTGTAACACAGAACACAGCTTGGTCTGCTGCCATCTTGCCTGACTGCGCCGCCTAGGCTGCCGCACCACCTTAGCGGTAGCTGAAGGCCAGGCAGGGTGCTTCTTTGAAGTCACTTCTGCCCCTTGGCCCAGATAGATAATCCCCTACTCTGAGCCCTACCACCAAATTACAAAGGGCTCTTGCAAAATATTAGGGAAAGGCCAATAATGCAAAAGGAAGATGATCAGGGGGAGAGTCTTTGAAACCGAAGCCTGAAGAGCCTGGGTTCTCTGGGTCAGAGTCAAGTCCTCAGTCAGAATCCGGACTCTACTTACTAGTGATGGAGACGTGAGCAAATTGACTTCTCTAAATACTGGTTTTCTCAGCTGCAAACGAGCATAATAATTTTGCCCATTTGATCTGCAGGTTAAATGAGATAATTTGGGTAGAGATCATAGCACAGTGCCTGGTACACAGTAACAGGCAGTAAATCTTAACTGTTATAAATGATCAGGCAAATCACAGAAAAAGAAATACAAATGGAATAGACATGTAATTATTCAACCTCATTTATGATTGTCGCTGTTGCTCAGTTGCTAAATCATGTGTGACTCTTTGCAGCCCCATGGACTGCGGCACGCCAGGCTTCCCTGTCCTTCACCATCTCCTGGAGTTTGTTCAAACTCAGGTCCGTTGAGTTGGTGATGCCATCCAACCATCTTGTCCTCTGTTGAACCCTTCTCCTCCTGTCTTCAATCTTTCCCAGCATCAGGGTCTTTTCTAATGAGTCGGCTCTTTGAATCAGGTGGCCAAAGTATTGGAGCTTCAGCTTCAGCATCAGTCCTTCCAGTGAATATTCAGGACTGATTTCCTTTAGGATTGACTGGTTGATCTTCTTGCAGTCCAACGGACTCTCAAGAGTCTTTTCCAACCTCACAGTTCAAAAGCATCAGTTCTTTAGTGCTCAGCTTTCTTTATGGTCCAACTTTCATACCCATACATGACTACTGGAAAAACCGTAGCTTTGACTAGACGGATCTTTGTTCGCAAAGTAATGCTTCTGCTTTTTAGTATGCTGTCTAGGTTGGTCATAACTTTTCTTTCAAGAAGCAAGTGTCTTTTAATTTCATGGCTGCAGTCACCATCTGCAGTGATTTTAGAGCCCAGGAAAATAAAGTCTGTCACTGTTTTCATTGTTTCCCCATCTATTTGCCATGATGTGATGGGACCAGATGCCATGATCTTCATTATTTGAATGTTGAGTTTCAAACCAGCTTTCGTACTCTCTTCATTTATAGTTCATGCAATTCTCCAGGCCAGCATACCGGAGTGGGTAGCCTTTTCCTTGTTCAGGGGATCTTCTCAACGCAGGGATTGAATTCATTGTTTCCCCATCTATTTGCCATGATGTGATGGGACCAGATGCCATGATCTTCATTATTTGAATGTTGAGTTTCAAACCAGCTTTCGTACTCTCTTCATTTATAGTTCATGCAATTCTCCAGGCCAGCATACCGGAGTGGGTAGCCTTTTCCTTGTTCAGGGGATCTTCTCAACGCAGGGATTGAACCCAGGTCTCCCGCAATGCAGGCAGATTCTTTACCAGCTGAGCCACAAGGGAAGCCCCATTTATAATTAGAAAAATTCAAATTTAAATAAGATACTGCTATTTTTCCTATCAGACTGAGACAGATTGAATTAATAATAGCTTAAAATGCTACTATTATTAAAAGTAATAATAGCAGTCTTTATACTTTATTAAATCCTTCTGATCGTTGACAGTGAATCATCCCAGTATTCCCACAAGAACAATACAGAAAACAGAACATCAGTGACTCATCCTTACTCTTCCACAGGTAAGGGGTCAGAAGCTCAAAGGGATTTGTTTGCCCAAGAGCTCAGGAGAAACGAGTTAAAGAGCTGGGACTGGAAGTGTGACCTGAAATCTGTGCTGTTGCCTCATCCTCTCCCCAAATCATGTTCATACGACCTACTTTTTGTTCCCTCTCCTATTCTTCTTTTATTCTTTTCTGTTTTTGTTATTCAGTCGCTAAGTCATGTCCAAATCTTTGAGAGCCCATGGACTGTAGGGATCCGTTCCTTTACAGATCCTTTAAATTGGGGTTGGGAGGGAAAAAAAAAACAGAAATGAAAGTATTTGGTGATGTAATCAAATGCGCCAGTCCCCTTAATTTGTGTTTTACAATTTTTATTTTTAGAATAGGTGACACATTCATGTATTCAGCACGAGAGTTCTGATTCTTTGGCAATGGAAATGTTTTTCTCTCAGCTACCTAATTTCCCTAAAAATTAGCATATTATACTATCAGTTTCTTGAGTATCTTTCCCGAGATGCTTTATGAATACACAAGCAAAACTCCTATGTTAGAATGTCTATGTATTTCTTTCCCTCCCTTTTACACAAATGTGCATATGCTACACGTTTTCACATCTTGCTTTTTTCGTTTAATGATGTATCTGAGATATCATTCTGTATTAGTGTATAAAGAGCTTTTTCCTTTTTAAAAAATAATCTTATTTACTTGGGTGTTGGTTGCGCCGGGTCTTCCTTGCTGCAGGGGCTCTTCTCTAGCAGGGGCTGTGCTCCTGTGGCCGTGTGCAGGCTTCTCGCACTGGCTTCTCCTGTTGCCGAGCGCAGGCTCTCGGGCAATCGGGCGTCAGAAGTTGCGGCGCTCAGGCTTCGTTGCTCTGTGGTATGTGGGATCTGCCCAGACCAGGGATCAAACCTGTGTCTCCTGCATAGGCAGGAGACATTCCTTACCACCGAGCCAAAGGGAAGCCCCTTCAGTTTTTTAATGGCTGTACTGGATTTCATTGAATGACTGTACCAGAAATTACTTAATCATTCCTTTTTTTTTTCTTTGTTTTCTTTTTCCTGTATAAAAAAGGATCTGAATATCAAGGTATAGTGAAGGAGGGAACAAGAGACACACTCCTTGGTGTAAGGACACACAGGGGCAGAAGGATAGGCCTCAAAAGGGGAGGTGGTTCTATTTAGCCAGCATTTATTACAGTAAAATATTCTTAATAAGTTTCACTCACCATTTAAAAATGTTCTGGTATGCAGTCTTTATAGTAAAGTGTTACTATATCACATCTTATTTTTTTTTAGCAAGTCAGTATATCTTCTGTACTTAATTATAAAAAGTTAGTTTTTGAATTTTATTTGAAATACATTTTTTTCCATTTGGCTCTATGGTTTGTTGCCTGTTTAGCTGAATATATAATGTCAACTTATCCTAAGGCTGTCCATGTACTTAATTTACTTAAGTATTAGTCTTGATGGGGAAACAGTGTCAGACTTCTTTTTGGGCTCCCAAATCACTGCAGATGCTTTTGAACTGTGGTGTTGGAGAACTCTTGAGAGTCCCTTGGACTGCAAGGAGATCCAACCAGTCCATTCTGAAGGAGATCAGCCCTGGGATTCCTTTGGAGGGAATGATGCTGAAGCTGAAACTCTAGTACTTTGGCCACCTCATGCAAAGAGCTGACTCATTGGAAAAGACTTTGATGCTGGGAGGGATTGGGGACAGGAGGAGAAGGGGACAACAGAGGATGAGATGGCTGGATGGCATCACTGACTTGATGGATGTGAGTCTGAGTGAACTCCGGGAGATGGTGATGGACAGGGATGCCAGGCGTGCTGCGATTCATGGGGTCGCAAAGAGTCAGACACGACTGAGCAACTGAACTGAACTGAACTGAACTGAAAGCACTCACTGTGTATCAGTTCAGTTCAGTTCAGTCACTCAGTTGTGTTCGACTCTTTGTGACCCCATGGACTGCCGCATGCCAGGCCTCCCTGTCCATTACCAGCTCCCGGAGTCTACTCAAACTCAATGTCCGTTGAGTCAGTGATGCCATCCAACCATTTCATCCTCCGTCATCCCCTTCTCTTCCTGCCTTCATTCTTTCTCGACATCAGTGTCTTTTCTAGTCAGTTCTTTGCATCAGGTGGCCAAAGTACTGGAGTTTTAGTTGTGTTCGACTCTTTGTGACCCCATGGACTGCCGCATGCCAGGCCTCCCTGTCCATTACCAGCTCCCGGAGTCTACTCAAACTCAATGTCCGTTGAGTCAGTGATGCCATCCAACCATTTCATCCTCCGTCATCCCCTTCTCTTCATGCCTTCATTCTTTCTCGACATCAGTGTCTTTTCTAGTCAGTTCTTTGCATCAGGTGGCCAAAGTACTGGAGTTTCAGCCTCAGCATCAATCCTTTCAGTGAATATTCAGGACCGATTTCCTTTAGGATGGACTGGTTGATCTCTTTGCTGTCTAAGGGACTCTCAAGAGTCTTCTCCAACACCACAGTTCAAAAGCATCAATTCTTCAGCGCTCAGCTTTCTTTATAGTCCAACTCTCACATCCATCCATGACCACTGGAAAAACCATAGCTTTGACTAGACGGACCTTTGTTGACAAAGTAATGTCTTTGCTTTTTAATATGCTGTCTAGGTTGGTCATAACTTTTCTTCCAAGGAGCAAGCATCTTTTAATTTCATGGCTGCAGTCACCATCTGCAGTGATTTTGGAGCCCCAAATATAAAGTCTGACACTGTTTCCACTGTTTCCCCATCTATTTGCCATGAAATGATGGAACCAGATGCCATGATCTTAGTTTTCTGAATGTTGAGCTTTTAAGTTTCGCTGTGTATAGGAATTTGTATTTTGGAGGTGCTTGATCTATCTGCAAAGAAAAATTAAGAATGATTAGTACTTTATTATAAAATGTTCCTAGAAGTCTTAATTGTGTTTATTAAAAAACAAAAACAAAAAAACTGTAATGTTAGACTTGTATGCCTGGAAGTAATTAAAGTACATCCTTACGTTTAAAAGTTGTACATGATAAGACATATTTTATTTTTACTATATGTTTTTACTGAAAGATCTATTCTCTGTCCCAAGGCAAGCATGAATAAAATTAGGTTAAATTTTTTTTTTTTTAAAGGAGTGGTTGGAGGGGAATGTCATTAAGGCAGCAAAATAGTCTCTATTAAAAACTGGAGGAAGTCTCCAGTCTCCAGTCTTTGAAGCCTCAGAGACCGAGGCAGAGGTCACACTCCAGGATTCGAAGGAAGGGAAATGTCAGTGTCCCCTTTCTTGGTTCTGATGCAACCATTCCCATTGCTCACCCTGGGTCACCGTGTAGATAAGAGTGCCTCTGGACTCGGAAGTCAGAGATTCGCTGGTGTGGGTTAAAAGTCAGCATCTCTGGAGTAGCTGTGCTCAAGACTCCTCAGCCTCAGGTACCAGCGACTAGGGGCTCGAGGCCCTCTGGGGGAAAGGGCTCCATGGGGCAGAGACACTTCTAAGGGCCTGTCATCCTCTGGGGGCAGTCCAGTCAGGTCAAAGATTTTACCTAACTGGTCAGCTTCAGAGGTTCCACAGAAGAGAGGCCTTTGAGGAAACATCTCTGCGGAGATACGGCCAATAATCCCCATGTCCACAGGCGATGCATATGTAAGCAGTAAAAGGACTTCTGGAGTTCAGGCCAAAATACTGGAGCTGCAGCTTTAGCATCAGTCAGTCCTTTCAATGAATATTCAGGGTCGATTTCCTTTAGGGTGGATTGGTTTGATCTCTTTGCTGTCCAAGGGACTCTCAAGGGTCTTCTCCAGCACCAAAGTTCGAAAGCATCAATTCTTTGGCCTCAGCCTTCTTTATGGTCCAATTCTCACATCTGTACTTGACTACTAGAAAAACCATAGCTTTGACTAGACGTACATATGCTCATCTATATCCTTCATAATATCCTTTATAATATGCTACCTTATAATTACCTATATAAGGTAAATGGAAGCAAATATTTCTCAGTCCTGTGAGTTGCTCTAGTAAATTAATCAAACCCAAGGATGGGGTCAGGGGAACCTCTGATCTATCGCCAATTGGTCAGAAGCACAAGGAACTACGTGGGCTTTCAATTGATATCCGAGGTGTGTGTGGAGGGGAGGCAGTCTCGTGACACTGAACCTGTAAGCTGTGGGATCTGATGCTTTCTCCAGCCAGGGAGCGTCAGAACTGAGTTGAACTGTACACCCAGCTGGTCTGAGAATTACCAACACAGCCAAATCAGTCACAATTGGAATATACCTATATCTTTTGGTTAAGTGAGGATGTTCATTGCAGTTTTAACTACAAATTAATAAAAAAAAAAAAATAGAGCCAACTATAGCACCTCAGTGAAGTGGAAAACTATACAATCATTTAAAATATTGTGGAATAATTTTTATTGACTGAGGGGGCAAAGCAGTTTACAAAATATTGTAAGTGTGAGTCAGATTTTGACAAAACTTGTAAAGGCTGAAGGCCATGAGACAAAATGTCACAATGGTCATCTCTGTGTGCTAGGCATACTGGTATTGTCATTTTCTTCTTATCTATATTTTTTAAACTTTTATTAATAAATATGTATTACTTTTGATAGGGACAAAGTAGGATAATCAAATAGCCCAGAAATTTCATTAGGGGATCATAAATAGCGAGGGAATTTTAAGGGACTTTGGGGGACTATGGTAAGTTAATGATCACTTAAGCAATCAGATTAGATTAATCGTAAAATCAAGGAGGCTTGCGTAGCAACAGAAGCCACGAGGCAGAAGCAGGGCGAAAACTATGCAACGATGGTGGCGTGAGACCCACATCTCACCCAGTGAGTCAGTAAGTTAATGGCTCCTAGGACATGCTCTTTGCACACATTAAAAACAACGCTTTATGAAAGGCGACAATTCAAAGGGAAAGACCTTCATTGTACTGAAACCTGAAGTAATTTTTCTGTAGTGCCAGCTTGACCATATAGGGACAAGAAAATTCCCCTACCCAACCTGGAGGAGGAGTTGATGAGGGAAGTGTGACATCTACTGAAGAATGAGAAAGAAAGCTGTCTTTTTCCCCTCCCCACATTTCCTTTGATTATAAAAACATAAGCCATGGAGTTCTTGAGGCGGCACCCTCTCACCAATCAATTGTAAGCCTCATAAGAGTCCTATTCTAATAAATCACTTTTTATCTATTACTTTGCCTCTTGCTGAATTCTGTTCTGAGACATAGAGGACTGGAGCGGAGCCCCCTAATGGTTTCACTTCTGGAGTAGGGGAATTCCCTTGGAAAATAAGTAAGTCTGAGTTTTCTGCAACCAGGGAATCCAGAACTTAAGGAGAAAAGGAAGGCGGGTGTGTAAGAAATCAGGGCATTGCAAGCATTGACACAAAAACACCTCGTCTAACCACGGCCCTTTCCCGGGTCACTTCTTGTCTAGTGAGCAAATGCGCTATCACAGTGTGTCTGGGTGGTCGGGGCTAGGGAGTACTTTGCAAATAGTGGAAAATTTTCTGGGGAGATACCCAGGAGAGATAGTGAGGCATCTCAAGAATTTGAGAGTTGAACAAACTTAGTTCATGCATGGGAAGTGAGGTCAGTCAGCTGGAAAAGCACCTTGTCTAAGCAGTCCGTTGAAACTGGGTGAGTGAAGAGTCATGAGATGTGGTGGAGCGCAGCCAAGATCTGGAGTGGAGGTGGAAGGTGGCATGGAGCACATGGGGAGGAAGAGGCAGCAGAAGGCAGGAAACGGGCAGCGGAGGACGGAGTAAAGGCGGTGACGAGGCAGGTTTGGTCTGGTGATCAGGGCTGAGTGAGACCCCACCCCACAAGGGCAGGGGCAGCTCCCCCTGTGGGGCACCGCGTGGGGGTCACCTGGCGCCTGGCCTTAGGCCCACCCAGAGCCTAGAAAAGTCCCAGCCACAGAGGCCTCACCCGGAGACTGAGAGCAATGCCAAAGCTCAGGCCCACTCCAGACCTACTAACTCAGAATTTGCATTTTTACTAGATCCCCAGGGAAATTCAGAGACACACTGGAGTATGAGGAGGACTAATTTAGGAAAGAATACTCCCAATACATGCTCCTTGACTCATCCTGAGTACATTTATCTTCAGATTCCTGAAGACTTCCCATGGACCTGACACCAAGATGTGCCAGGCAGGGCTGGGTAAATCTCAGCGTGGGAATGGACATCTCTCTCTTTCCTTTGTATAGCATCTGAATCTGTTTTACAAGCCACAGTCCTTATGCAAAACCCTTGGGGCCAGATGTGTTTTGGAATTCAGAAGTTTTCATATTTTAGGAAGATAATATGATGCACTGACCACATACTAATGAGATCTGAGGCAGCACACTGTAATCAAATGTACTAATATTCTGCAATTTATTACAGAGTGAAAGCTGAAAGAATAAGCACCAACAGGTCAGGCCAACTTTGGCACCAAATTTAATTGAAAATCTTTGGAGAAAGAAATGGCAACCCACTCCAGTATTGTTGCCTGGAGAATTTCATGGACAGAGCAGCCTGGTGGGCTCCATGGGATTGCGCAGAGTTGGACATGACCGCGCAACTAACACACTTTGCCTCCAGAGTGTGGGAATTTTAGGACTGTGGATAAGGATTATGAGCCATTTTATTATTTTATTTTTTAAGGATTTTTAAAATGTGGACCATTTTAAAGTCTTTATTGTATTACAATATTGCTTCTGTTTTATTTATTTTTGGCTGCCCCATGCAGCTTTCAGGGTTTGTCATGGTCTGTGTGTGGGTTGGAAAAGAATTTCCAGACATGAGGTGGAATAAGAGGAGAACAGCATTTATTAGAGCGGGACACGCTGTTAGAACAGTGGGTTGGCTCAAGAGAGCCAACCAATACTGCTTCTGTTTTATGGTTTGGCTTTTTCGCTGTGATGCAAATGCGATGTTAGCTCCCCAGCCAGGGATCAAACCTGCACCCCCTGTTTTGGAAGGCAAGGACTTAAACACTGGACCACCATTTTTAAAGTGTACCAGTTGAATAAATCTAGAAACGTTTCTTTGGACTATTTCCCAACCTTCATTTACCTCAGACTTAGCAGGAACTACACAAGATCTAGATATTCTTTCAAATATAAAGTAGTTCACATAATTACTCTCACCAAGCAGGTCACACCTGGCATTGTATTCCCAGATCAACTCGAGGGGTTCTGTAAGGAGTGACTGGATTTTGACGAAACTGAGAATTTTTCCCAGCTAACATCAGTTTTTGAAATGTGCGAGCTGAGGCTGGACCCCCAGGGCCTCCAGCTCCCAGCCCTGGGCTTTCTGCCCCTCCCTTCATTTGTTTTCCCCTCCTCGCTCTATCCCCAGGCAGACACAGGACGGCAGGCCTCCTGCCCATGCTGCTGGATTGTACTTGGAAACTCAAAACTGCAATGGGACAGTTCTTCCTCCAGCTGGGCTGTGAAGCATCTCATTCTCCAAACCCCCAGACCTTCTGCCACATTGGGCTCGGAGTAATGGCCCCCCGAAGCTCCTTGGTGTAAGCTGGGCCAGGCACAGCCAGATAAGACCTCACACTTACTCTGAAATCTTTCCTCACGTGACCTGGAAGACAGTGGCAGAGTTGCAAAAGGTTGTTTATGTAAGGAAGGGACAGGGGAGTTTCCAGGAAGGTCTCAAAAGCTTTCTCCAAATGCCCGGAGAGAGACAGCCAAAGTCCATCTCTGCTCTTAGAGTGCTCAGCGGGCAGCACCGGAGAAAGGGACCCTCTCACAGGGGTGTTAGTCAAAATCAGGAAGCCGGGCCCCACCCTCCTTGGTGGGTGCACAGGGCCTCCTGGTCTGCACGCTTTTCTGTGGCACTTTCTCATTGGCGCTTGCCTCTACGCCTGTTTCCCTTTTCTCATGGGAATTTACTTTTTTTTATTGTAATACGTGTTCAATATGGAAAAATTAGGTGACTCAGATGAATAATAATACGATACTCAGGAGCAATACTAGGCACTAATGAGGGGCTCTCCCTGAACCTGTGACATTTCTGATGACGCTCTGTGAGCAGGTGTTACCATCATATAATCTCCATTTCACAGGTGACGGCATGGAGACACAGGTAGGTCCCTGGCCCCAGGTCTGTGAGGCTAAGAGGAGGCTGACTGGGATCCGAACCAGGCATTGTGGTACCCAAGCCACATCCCAAAACCCTACACACAGAAGTGACCACCAAGACATCTGGGTATATAGCCTTTTAGTATTTTAAATATACAATTTTTTTCATAAATTATTATAAAATAGGTGCTTACCTTGTAGCTCAGTTGGTAAAGAACCTGCCTGCAATGCAGAAGACCCAGGTTTGATTCCTGGGTCAGGAAGATCCCCTGGAGAAGTGGCAACCCACTCCAGTATTCTTGCCTGGAGAAACCCATGGACAGAGGAGCCTTGCAGGCTACAGTTCATGGGTCACAAGAGTCAGACACGACTTAGCAACTAAACCACTACCATTATGGAATGTCTTACTCTGTGCACTCTTTTGTAGTCTTTCTACTTATCTTTCCACATCATGACACATTCTACAACGTTTTCTTCAAAATGAAAAGACTTTTTTTTATCAAAGGAGTGACAGAAGAATTAAATTTATGTGTTTGCTTGAAGTGTACGCATGAAACGTCTCTGAAAGGGTTCTGCAGATGCTGGAACACTGGTTACCTCTTGAGGGAGCCAGATGGAAGGCAGATGTGGCTGAGAAGGAGACCGCTGTGTAACCTCTTGTACTTTTGATTATGACTATATAAATGTGCTATTGATTTCAAAAATAATTAAACTTTAAAAATTAAACTAATTCATCCTCATTATAAAAAAATACAGGCATAAAGTAGAAAATAAATTCATCTTTAAGCTCAATACTCAGAGATAACACTGTTAGTTTTGCTCTCTTTCTTCCACACCTTCATCTATGAATGTATAGACACATATGCAGATATTTTTACCAAAATAGGATGCGGCTGTATGGGGCTGTTTCGTCACCTGTGTTTTTCACTTAGGGAGAATCGTGGACAATGTTCCATGCAGCCTCATTTTAAATGTCATCAAGGTTATCAGTCATATAAAGGTGGCTGGTTTCCAGAGGAATATTTCTGGATAGACTGAGTTCAGCACCTAGATATGCAGTGCTAGTTGATACCAGGGTTATTTTATTAGGAGACTCAGATGAAATTATGGTTGTGAAAGTGGTTTGTAAAGTATAGAACATATAAGATTCTGTTTTAAATTCTGGCCTCTGAACTGGCCGTGTCAGGAAGAATGGTAGAATCAAAACCAGTTGGCCCACTTCTAATGTTGGCCCACAGAGCTGACACCTCCCTAGCGAGGGCTTCATTTACACACTCATTTACTTATTTATATTTTGAGTCTTAGTTGTGGCATGTGGGATCTAGTTCCCTCATCAGGAATCAAACCTCCATTGGGAGTGCAGTCTTAGCCACTGGACCCACCAGGTAAATCCCTGGACTTATCTTTAAAGCTGAGAGTTTTAAGGAAAGTTTAAGAGCACAAAGTGTTAGCAAGGATATGGAACTGAAACTCTGATAAATGTCTTACAGCTGGTGGGAATGTGAACTGGGACAAACTTTTTGGAAAAGAGGTGGTATCTGCTAAAGCTGATCATGTAAGATACCCTATGGCTCAGAAAGGCTTCCCCTGCTTAGAGAGTGAACACAAATGCAGGCAGATTTCATCACATGACTTATTAATAGAATGTTCATAGCAGCACCATTTATAAGCATCCCAAACTAGAAACTTCCCATATGCCCATCAGTAGTTAAGTGGATAAATTATAATATTGTCACACAATACTACCCAACAATATGAATCTATCTCACAAACATGTTGAAACAAAGAACCTTGGCTCAAGATTAGAGCACAAACTGTTTTACTTAGCTCTACTGCTACGTAACAAACTGTTCCCAAACTTAGCGTCTTAAAACAACTGGTTGTTCTTCATGATTGAGTGGCTAGTTGTCCAGTTTCTCTTCTGACGTCATCAGTGGCTGCATCGGCTGAGGGTTTGGCAGGGCTGCAAGGTCCAAGACCTTGTTCATCTGTGTGGTGGTTCTGGGTTCTTTTCCACAGGGCCTCAGCCACCTCTCTGGTGTGGAGGCCTCAGAGCAACGTTCCAAGAGGGTAAAAGTGAAGCTGCAAGCTCTAAGGCTGAACCTCAGACTTGCATAGCATTTATTCCTCTGCATTCTGTTGGTCAGCCAAGTCAAAGGCCATCACAGATTCAAGGGGTGGAAAAAACAGACTCCATCAATAGACTACCATTGATAATGATAATAGGTTACCATTATTGCCAAATTCAGAACAGTATTGCCAAATTCAGACTTAAATTGAAGAAGGTAGGGAAAACCAGTAGATCATTTAAGTATGACCTAAATCAAATCCCTTTTGATTATACAGTAGAAGTGACAAATAGATTCAAGGGATCAGATCAGATGGACAGAGTGCCTGAAGAACTACGGACAGAGGTTTGTGACAGTGTACAGGAGGCAGGGAGCAAGACCACCCCCAAGGAAAAGAAATGAAAAAGGCAAAATGGTTGTCTGAGGAGGCC
>SJYX01015339.1:231130-274307 GCA_006410675.1 Oreotragus oreotragus | reverse complement strand
TTCTAAAACCAGCTTGAACATCAGGGAGTTCACGGTTCACGTATTGCTGAAGCCTGGCTTGGAGAATTTTGAGCATTACTTTACTAGCATGTGAGATGAGTGCAAGTGTGCGGTAGTTGGAACATTTTTTTGCATTGCCTTTCTTTGGAATTGGAATGAAAACTGACCTTTTCCAGTCCTGTGTCCACTGCTGAGTTTTCCAAATTTGCTGGCATATTGAGTGCAGCACTTTCACAGCATCATCTTTCAGGATTTGAAACAACTCAACTGGAATTCCATCACCTCCACTAGCTTTGTTCTTAGTGATGCTTTCTAAGGCCCACTTGACTTCACATTCCAAGATGTCTGGCTCTAGATTAGTGATCACATCATCATGATTATCTGGGTCGTGAAGATCTTTTTTGGGGGCTCTAAAATCATTGCAGATGGTGACTGCAGCCATGAAATTAAAAGACACCTGCTCCTTGGAAGAAAAGTTATGACCAACCTAGATAGCATATTAGAAAGCAGAGACATTACTTTGCCAACAAAGGTCTGTATAGTCAAAGCTATGGTTTTTCCAGTAGTCATGTATGGATGTGAGAGTTGGACCATAAAGAAAGCTGAGCACCAAAGAACTGATGGTTTTGAACTGTGGTGTTAGAGAAGATTCTTGAGAGTCCCTTGGACTGAAGGAGATCCAACCAGTCCGTCCTAAAGCAAATCAACCCTGAATATTCATTGGAAGTACTGATGTTGAAGCTGAAATTCCAATACTTTGGCCACCTGATGCAAAGAGCTAACTCATTTGAAAAGACTCTGATGCTGGGAAAGATTGAAGGTGGGAGAAGGGGACAACAGAGGATGAGATGGTTGGATGGCATCACCGACCCAATGGACATGAGTTTGAATAAACTCCAGGAGTTGGTGATGGACAGGGAGGCCTGGCATGCTGTAGTCCATGGGGCTGCAAAGAGTCGGACAGATTGAGTGACTAGATTGAACTGAACTGGGAAACTAAGATCGCACATGCCATGTGGCATGCATTTTTAAAATACATTTATTTATCTCTTTGGCTGTGACAGGTCTTAGTTGAGGCATGTGGGATCTTTAGTCTCCACTGCAGCACATAGGATCTTTAGTTGCAGCATGTGGGATCTCATTACCGGACCAGGGCTCGAACCCGGGCCCCCTGCATTATGAGCATAGAGTCTTAGCCACTGGACCACCAGGGAAGTCCCCACACTTTTTTTTTAAATTTCAAAAAATCTCATCCATAATCCCTTCTGCCAGAGAGAATCGTTATGAAAAATTTCTTCCCGTCCTTTTTCCAGGAATATATTTTAGTATTTTGTTGTATTTCTCCCCCTAAACAGGATTCAGAAGCATTCTCTGGCCCAGTCTCTGTAGTTCAGTACTATGACCTAGTTAAATCCAAGTTTCATAACCTGCAAAACAGAGAGGCTAATCCTTGCACTATCTAGCCCTCACAGGTGAGGATCACAAAAATATAATTTCATATGTCTAGACATTAAAACAAAATGCTGCCAATTAAATGATGTTAGTATCAATTTCTAGATGCATCCTGATTTCAGAGGTGTTAAAATGTAGAAACATGCATATCTTAGAATCAGTGAAATATATTATGAAAATGGAATCTGAAGATTCTAAATGGCTATTGAAAATTAGAGGCATTATTTGTTATGAAAGAATCAGCATTTCTGCTAGCAAGAGCCTAGGTCTGAGTGCTATGACAGATCCAAATACGAGGGAGATAAAGCAACCAGATTTACACTGAAAATGGGAGCAGTCTCGAAGATTTGGCATAAAAGAGACTAGAACTTTCCTTTTGCTGATAAATAACTCCTATGTGCATGCAGGTGTGAAAATGGATAAGCTGGAGTAATGCTTGTCATTTATAAAAAGCATGTGGGTGGTCTTGCAGAGTGATGAGGGTATTCCCATTTAATCCTTACAACTGTCCTGGGTGGTTGGCATTGCTGCTACTGCTGCTAAGTCGCTTCAGTCATGTTCAACTCTTAGTGACACCATGGCCTGCAGCCTACTAGGCTCCTCCGTCCATGGGATTTTCCAGGCAAGAGTACTGGATTGGGGTGCTATTGCCTTCTACGGTGGTTGGCATTACTACCTGCACTTAATAGATAAGGAGCCTGAAGCTCAAGAAAATGAAAAGACTTGCCCAAAGTAACAGGAAGCGGCAGAGTAGGAACTTAAACCCAGTCTTTTTAACTCTAAAGCGCATATTTTTACACTATTTAACCCTGCTGCCCGAAATGAAAAGCCAGCACTTCCTTTCCAAACATCTGCCCTTCTCTGCAATAAGCTGGTTCCCTGGGAAGCACTGCAAACCCCACCTTATCTTTTCCTCCAGAGACACAGAGGTCTGAGTTCAGAGCAGCAACAAAAGAGACGGTATCCACATGAGCTGGACTATACTCTTGAAAGGCTTTAGTTTGAATCCTCTCTTCAATAAATCCATCAGGCCTGCTAAAGAGAGGATGGAACATGAGGAGTCCCTCAGTGCACGGTGCAGTGGAGCAAGGAGAAGAGAGTGCGGTGCAGGGTGCACAGTGGAGCAAGGGGAAGGGAGTGTGGACCACAAGGCCAGGCCAAGGAGAAAGAGAGGAAGGGAGCAGAGAAAGAAGACACACTGATGTCACCAGAACTGGCATTATCAACTCCGCAAATGCCTGAATGAGTGGACCCCTGGGGTCTGATAGAGGAAGAAACCCAGGCTTTGCTTGCTCTAGAGATGCTTCCCAAAGAAGACCAAACTGACTGTTCAGGGAGGGCATCAGCGATGGCCCCGGACCTTCTCTTTCTATAGGAAAGAACTGTCATGGCGCACAAAACTGGGGATCCCACCCGAGGGCAGACTGCTATACCTGTATTTGTAAGTGCTGTGTTTGAATTTGCTCTGCAGTTGCCCCATCACTGCACAGAGCCTGCCCGAGACCTTCTGAGGAGGAGCTTGTTTCAGATGGCACCTGAGCAGGAGCATCCCTTGTGGCTGCTGGGAGCTGTGTTCCCTGCTTGGTAAAAAGAAGAACACACACTGTTAACTCTGTGAGGCACAGGAATGGCAGGTAGTATGGATATGCTAAAACCTTTTTTAAAAAAAAAAAAAAAAAGACTAACTGTAGGCATTTGGCTTTCCTCCTTTCCCTGCCTCACTCTTATGGCCATGGGAAGGCACCATCCCTCCATATAGCATTTGCAGATAAACAAAAACAAAACTAATTTTAAAAATATTAAGACGCTCCCCAGTAAGTCAAATATAGAATCATGATGTGATCCAACAATTCTACTCCTGGGTATACAGTCCAAAGAGTTGAAAACAGGTGTTCAATCCAAATTTATACATGTATGTTCAGAGCAGCACTGTTCACAATAGCCAAAAGCTAAGAACAACCCAAGTGTCCATCAATGGATGAATAAACAAAATGTGGTTTATGCATACAATGGAATATTATTCGGCCATTAAAAGGAATGATGTACTGAGAATTCCCTGGTGGTCCACTGGTTAGGATTTGCAGCTTTCACTGCTGTGGCCTGAGTCCAATCCCTGGTTGAGAACTGAGATCCCATAAGTTTTGAGGCAAGGCCAAAAAAAAAAAACCAAAACCAATCTATACCAGTAAGCTTCTTAGAAAAGAGCTTTAGTTATTCTAAAAAGCTACAACCTTCCTAGCTTGTAGGACTGCTATTAAATACTTCCTAGGGTCACGAGGTTATTCTGTAATAAGAATGAGACGTGGGAGATAGTGGCACAGGTAATGACCTGATCAGCAGGTCTCAAAGTGTGATCTCAGGACTGCTGGGGGTTCCTGAGACCCCAGCAGGGAGTCTGTGAAATCCTCTTCCCAACTATGTCTCTATGTGAGTCCTGACTTTCTTCTTATACTACAATGCAAACAACACCCTGCAATAGATTGAACGCAGAAGCAGACATGAGAATCCAACAGTCTTCTGTTTAAGCCAAACAGTAAAGAGATTTGCAAAAATGTAAAATGATACCGTTCTCTTCCAATCAAACATTTTTGTGTTTTCAAAAGTATATTTATTTTTCATAAAATTATTTATGTTTACATCCCATAAGGTTTATTATTTTTAAAAGAGTTAATATGTAAATACTTTTAAAAATATATCTCGGTTTTAATGTCAAGATCAGAATATGCGGCCACTGTGGACGTCTGATGGGACTGAAGGTACATGACTAGGACGTAATCTCAGCTTCTCTGGGTAATGTTCGTCTGCTACTCAATTAGCTGTCCCCTCTTTCTGGGCTCTGCTTAAAGAAATTCTAAGAGATGAGTTTCTTATGGGAATGACGAGACTGCCTAGTTCTAGGAAGAACAGTCTATAACAAGAAATAGCAGCTAAAACTCAAGAAGTACTCTTCATGCAGGATCTTAGTTCCCAGACCAGGGATCAAACCCAGGCTCCCTGTAACGGAAGCTTGGAGTCTTAACCATTGTACCACCAGGGAAGTCCCATATCATTACCTTTAAAAAAATCACAGTTTTCCACTCTATGGAGGTCCCTCAAAAAACTAAAAATAGAGTTGCCATGTGATCCTGCAATTCCGTTCCTGGGGATATATATGGAGAAAACCATAATTTGCAAATATAAGTTACCCTAATGTTCACGGCAGCACTATTTATTTATAATAGCCAAGACATAGAGACAACCTAAATGCCCACTGACATATGAATGCATCCAGATGATGTAGTACATACATACACAATGGAATATTACTCAGCCATAAAAAAAGAATGAAGTAATGCCATCTGCAGCAGTGTGAATGCAACCAGAGATGATCACACTTAGGGAAGTCAGTCAGAAAGAGGAAGTGTTCCCATATGTTATCACTCATACACGGAATCTAGAAAATGACAGAAATGAACCTACCTACAAAACAGAAATAGACTGACAGACACAGAGAACAGACTTGCGCCTGCCAAGGGGGTGAGGGGGAGGGATGGACTGGGAGTTTGGGACTAGCAGATGCAAACAGTAACAACAGAATGGACGAACAACAAGGTCCTGCTGTATTGCACAGGGAACTCTAGTCGACATTCTGTGATAAACCTAGGACTTCCCTGGTGGCTCAGACGGTCAAGCGTCTGCCTACAACGCTCGAGACCCAGGTTTGATTCCTGGGTCGGAAAGATCCCCTGGAGAAGGAAATGGCAACCCACTCCAGTACTCTTGCCTGGAGAAATTCACGGATGGAGGAGCCTGGTGGGCTACAGTCCATGGGGCCACAAAGAGTCGGACACAACTGAGCGACTTCTCTCTTTCTCTGTGATAAACCAGAATGAGAAAGAATGTGTGTATATATAACAGTCATACACACAACACTGTAAATCAACTACACTTCAACAAAATAGATGAAAATAAAAACAAAACACCTTAAAAAAAAAAAAAAAAAAAAACCACCACAGTTTTCCAGAAGAATTTCAGCCTACATTTGAAAGTTGCCAGAATTGACCTCCTGAAAAGAACAGGTCACCAGTGAGAAATGGACTATTTCCTGCCATATGAGTAAACAAAGGATGTCACAGTCATCAGGAGTTGCAGCCACACACTATGGTGAGCTGGTGAGTCCTGAGGAGATTCAGGATATGAAAAGTATCCTGCAGATGGAAGGAATGATTTCAGTGGGCCCAGACTCTTGCATCTTCCCATACACAGAAAAGGGCTAAATTCCCTAACTCGATGCATCTGGTTTTCTTTTTTGTTGTTGTCTGTGTGTGTGTGTGGTTTTCTTTAATTAACAATAAGATTTTGATGTTCAGACTACCTGCCCTTTATTGCAAAACTCCTATATAACTGAGCTCACCCCCTCGCCTCCTTGGAATAGTTTTCTTGGGATTATTTGAGATGTCGCCTCCCGAGCATGAAGTCCTAAAAACTCCTACCGAATAAAACATAACTCTCAGCTTTTAGGTGGTGCATATCCTTTAAGTTGACAAGGAACAGAAGCAAATGCAGTGGAAAGAACACGAGCGGCATCGAGCGCTCTGGGCTCTGGTACCAGGCTTGCCTCGTCTCACGGGCGTCGTGTGTCACGGAGCTCCTCGATCCTCCACACTGTGCCTCAGCCTCCCCTCTAATGTATAAGCACGGACTCCAGACCCCAAAATTACGAGCAGAGAAGAGGGACTCTCACATCCTTCTCTGTACTTCAAGCGGCTTGCACGCTGTGACAAACACGTGTGTTGTGAAACAGCAAACCTAAGGGCTCTGGATGTGAGAGTTGGATGGTGAAGAAAGCTGAGCATAGAAGAACTGATGCTTCTGAGCTGTGGTGTTGGTGAAGACTCTTGAGAGTCCCTTGGACTGCAAGGAGATCCAACCAGTCCATTCTAAAGGAGATCAGTCCTGGGTGTTCTTTAGAAGGACTGATGCTAAAGCTGAAACTCCAATCCTTTGGCCACCTCATGCAAAGAGCTGACTCACTGGAAAAGACCCTGATGCTGGGAAAGATTGGGGGCAGGAGGAGAAGGGTACGACAGAGGATAAGATGGTTGGATGGCTTCACCGACTCAACGGATATGGGTTTGGGTGAACTCCAGGAGTTGGTGATGGACAGGGAGGCCTGGCGTGCTGCGGTTCATGGGGTCACAAAGAGTCAGACACGACTGAGTGCCTGAACTGAACTGAAGGGCTCCTCTAGTTCAGACACTGTAGGGTTCTCTGTGACAAGCACAAGTGCTGCCAGATAGACCAGAGGGTTCCCAGAGGAAGAGAACCAGATGGAACTTCTTTGACATAAGAGAACCATTATAGGCCTAGACATTCTGTGGTCTAAGCCTGGCCAGAGGCTTGCTCTTGACCACATCAAGTGAAGTCGCTCAGTCATGTTCAACTCTTTGTGACCCCATGGACTGTAGCCTCCCAGACTCCTCCATCCATGGGATTTTTCCAGGCAAGAATACTTGAGTTGCCATTTCCTTCTCCAGGGAGATGATAAATCAGTTGTAAAAATTCCCAGTTCTGTGGCTTCCCTGATGGCTCAGGTGCCAATGCAGGGAACACAGGTTTGATCCTTGGTCTGGGAAGATCCCACGTGCCATGGAGCAGCTAAGCCTGCGCATCGCAACTACTGAGCCTGTGCTTTAGAGCCTGGAAGCCGTGACTACTGAAGCCCAATGGAGCCTGTGCTCTGCAAGAAGAGAAGCTACTGCAGTGAGAAGCCCCACACCTCAAGCGGAGAAAGCCCGCGCAGCAACAAAGACCCAGCAGAGCTGAAATACTAGACGATGCTTACATTTTTTAAAAAAGGACTCCCGGTTCTCTTTTGAAGGTACAGGATAGCAAGAGGCACATTCTTGAGCTATAGTGCAGGATCCAAACCCCCTCAAACACAAGACTGCTGCTGCTGCTGCTAATTCTCTTCAGTTGTGTCCGACTCTGTGCGACCCCATGGACTGTAGCCCACCAGACTCCTCCATCCATGGGATTTTCCAGGCAAGAGTACTGGAGTGGGGTGCCATTGCCTTCTCCTTCTCTGAACCACAAGACTATCTGGTACTTAAGGAATGATGGTGCTGACGTCTACTGACCCTGGTGACTTAATCAACTAAAGCTGTGACTCTGACAACCTGTGTCCCAAATCTATGCTGAACTCTCCTCTGCTCAAGCCCCTTATGAATATGCATACACCACCTGAGCCCTTTCATATATATGCATGCACTCTTATTTTAAAACTTCTCCAGTTTTGCTGTTCCAAGAGACACAGTTTGGGCAAATATCCCTGTTCTCCCAACCTGCTGCAAGTTCTAAATCCTTTCTTCTGCTCTTTGGCTTGGTTGTGTCTGTTTGGCTTGACACCCAGCAAGAGAGGAACCTAGGTTTTCAGTTACCACAAATATGCCCCCAGGAAAAATTCCAAGATAGTTTTCAAAAAGCTTGCAGTGTTGTACTGTTATAGTTAGATAAGAGATTGCAGGGCTTCCTATCTGCCAACCTAACCCAGTTTTTAAATACTGCCATCAAACTAAGGACAGATGCCACCCACAGATCTAGGTCACTGATGCTATAAATGGATTGACTCTGCTTAAAACTGATTGGATCTTTAGCTGGTATCTTCCGAGAGCCATACTTCCTATCTGAAGCATATTCATGGGACAATCTAAGGAAAAGAAAATCTTCAGAATTACTTACGCCCAAACCAGTGGGATCTTCTTGGTGAGCTGCCGTATTTGTAAAGTTGTAAACTTTGTAAACTTGGTGAGCTGCTACTTTGTAAAGCTATCCTTTGGAAAATAGTTCAGGCAGCCACTTCCTAATCTCTGTAATTAGTGAAAAGACAATCAGATTAATCTCTTCTCTAAGCATATGTTTGTACTGAAAGGAGATTTACAAGGTAAATAAGAAACTGTTTATTAAAGAGATTGTTAAGTGTCATTTCCCCTCACAAAGATTTATCTTGCAAAATTCAAAGATTTTATAACTTGCACATTTCCAATACTTAGGGAAACTATACCATATGTTAACTATACAACTATTTTTAAATATGCAAAATAGGATATATTTAAACTCATCATCAAATATTTTTATTTTACTCATAGTAATATTTTCATTCATCAAAAATCTTCAGGAGTGATTGCTTACTTCCAAGCTTACTGTTTTTGTGAGAAAGGCAAATTTTCCTGTTTAAAACAATACTTTAAGTATGAATTTTTAAAATATTACTTTAAGTAGAAACAGTTTCTCAAAATCATCACACATAAACTCTTTATTTAAAGATCTGCAGAATATAGGCAGAAATATCACTTGCTCAAAATTCTAACTAGGTAGAGCTCTCTTGACTTCTAGCCCAGAATTTCACTATAAACATCTACAAAGAAGAAACAGCTTTACTGCATTTTAACAACTAAATTTTAAGAATTCAAATAAACTCTAATTATTGACTGATCTTATTCTAAGTATTAAGAGCAGCACAAAATAATCAGAATATTTCATTAGGCGCATTAGCCTTGAAATGAGGCCTAGGTCTGAATTATAGTTCTGCTTCATTCTGTCTAGAGCAAGTTCCTGAACCTCTCTCAGTTTATGTGTAAAATAGGATAATAATTTATCATTCAGCTTCTGTGAAGATTAAAAATAGCACTTAGAGACATCTCTGGTAGTCCAATGACTAAGACTCCGAGCTCCCAATGCAGAGAGCCAGGATTCCATCCCTGGTCAGGGAACCAGATCTCACACACTGCAACTAAAGATCCCATGTGCCAAAACTGAGACCCAGTGCAACCAAATAAATCTGCTGTTGCTCTTGGTTAGTAGCTAGGTTGGGTCCGACTCTTTGCGACCCCTGGGACTACAACCTGCTACGCTCCTCTGTCCATGGGATTTTCCAGGCAAGAATACTGGAGNCCATGTGCCAAAACTGAGACCCAGTGCAACCAAATAAATCTGCTGTTGCTCTTGGTTAGTAGCTAGGTTGGGTCCGACTCTTTGCGACCCCATGGACTACAACCTGCTACGCTCCTCTGTCCATGGGATTTTCCAGGCAAGAATACTGGAGTGGGTTGCCATCCTCCTGCAGGGGATCTTCCTGACCCAGGGACCAAACCCAAGTCTCCTGCATCACAGGGGGATTCTTTTCCACTGAGCCACCTGGGAAACCCAAACGAATAAATAAATAAATATTTTTTAAAACAGCACTTAAAATATGCCAAGGACTCCTTAAAGTGCTTTATATTTAACTCATTTAATCTATTCCACAAGCCTCTGAGATAGATGTTGTTACTATCTTCATTTTGCAGGTGAGAAAAGTCAGGCACAGAGATGTTAAATTACTTGTCCAAGTTTACACATAAGTTGCAAGTAAGTGTCCTAGCTGAAACTTGAGTATAGGCATCTGGACTCCAGGGGCTTTGCTCCCTACCAGCTTACTATACTGCATCTCTGCAAAAGCTAGTGCATTTCAAGCTCCTGGTTCAAGCTGCAGATTGTTAGTAACAAATGATGACTACCAGAATGGTTACTGGACTGATGGAGATAGCAATGCTAAAAGCGGCAATTTTCACTATTATTAATTCTACTCTTAATACACACGTATTAAACATACATTACAAATATACACAGAGAATATACACATGTGAAAATGAGTCTGGAGTATATTAAACTGAAGCCAATTGTCTCCTGACCAGAGTGACTGATCACACTAAGGCTAAGAATTCATTATGTTAGATATTATATGAAAGGAAGGGATGCTCCCACTCGCTCATTTGTGTCTGACTCTTTGTATCCCCACTGACTGTAGCCCGCCAGGCTTCTCTGTCCATGGAATTTTCCAGTCAAGAATACTGGAGTGGGTTGCCATCCTTCTGCAGGGGATCTTCCTGACCCAGGGACCAAACCCAAGTCTCCTGCATCACAGGGGGATTCTTTTCCACTGAGCCACCTGGGAAACCCAAACGAATAAATAAATAAATATTTTTTAAAACAGCACTTAAAATATGCCAAGGACTCCTTAAAGTGCTTTATATTTAACTCATTTAATCTATTCCACAAGCCTCTGAGATAGATGTTGTTACTATCTTCATTTTGCAGGTGAGAAAAGTCAGGCACAGAGATGTTAAATTACTTGTCCAAGTTTACACATAAGTTGCAAGTAAGTGTCCTAGCTGAAACTTGAGTATAGGCATCTGGACTCCAGGGGCTTTGCTCCCTACCAGCTTACTATACTGCATCTCTGCAAAAGCTAGTGCATTTCAAGCTCCTGGTTCAAGCTGCAGATTGTTAGTAACAAATGATGACTACCAGAATGGTTACTGGACTGAAGGAGATAGCAATGCTAAAAGCGGCAATTTTCACTATTATTAATTCTACTCTTAATACACACATATTAAACATACATTACAAATATACACAGAGAATATACACATGTGAAAATGAGTCTGGAGTATATTAAACTGAAGCCAATTGTCTCCTGACCAGAGTGACTGATCACACTAAGGCTAAGAATTCATTATGTTAGATATTATATGAAAGGAAGGGATGCTCCCACTCGCTCATTTGTGTCTGACTCTTTGTATCCCCACTGACTGTAGCCCGCCAGGCTTCTCTGTCCATGGAATTTTCCAGTCAAGAATACTGGAGTGGGTTGCCATCCTTTTCTGGGGGAATCTTTTTGACCCAGGGATTGAACCTGAGTCTCTTGTGCCTTCTGCATTGCAGGAGGATGCTTTACCACTGCACCACCCAGGAAGCCCAGATATGATATAGCAAGGCGATTTAAAATCTTGAGAACAAAGTATATGTACTTGGATAATGTCCATGGTGCTGTAGACTAAGAAATGAAAACACTATTCAAGTTATCTGCCATAGTTTATATAGTGAACCTGCAGTATACTTGTGGAGAAGGCAATGGCACCCCTCTCCAGTACTCTTGCCTGGAAAACCCCATGGACGGAGGAGCCTGGAAGGCTGCAGTCCATGGGGTCGCTGAGGGTCGGACACGACTGAGCGATTTCACTTTCACTTTTCACTTTCACGCATTGGAGAAGGAAATGGCAACCCACTCCAGTGTTCTTGCCTGGAGAATCCCAGGGACGGGGGAGCCTGGCGGGCTGCTGTCTATGGGGTCGCACAGAGTCGGACACGACTGAAGTGACTTGGCAGCTTAGCAGCAGCAGTATACTTGAGAAAAAGGAAAATGTCTTATTCATTTTTGTATTTGCACTTTGAGCACAGCCTAGGAAAACAGATGCAAGGCAAATATCTCTTGAATGAATGAATGAATGGAATACTAAGGTGGGACAGTCTGCTTGGCAAGCTTTTTTTAAGGACCTAACAATATGTACATACATGCTAAATTGCTTCAGGTGTGTTTGACTCTTTGCAACCCCGTGGCCCATAGCCCACAAAGCTCCTCAATCCATGGGATTCTCCAGGCAAGAACACTGGAGTGGGTTGCCATGTCCCCCTCCAGAAGATCTTTCCAACCCAGGGATCAAAGGCATGTCTCTTATGTCCCCTGAATTGGCAGGCAGGTTCTTTGTAATATTGAACCTGCCTGTAATATTTGGGTCCTTTAATACTGTTCAATAACAGATTTTCCAGGTAGCAGTTACTCTGACCCGTTCCACATATCAGGCCTAGAAACGCTACAGAGGACTTGGTTCCAGGTCGAATCAAGCCTAAATCGGAATCCTAGGAACCATTTCTGCCCCAAGCTACTCTCCAAAGGCCTTTAAGATCCTCAGTGGTCACTCTATTTTTAAATTTTTATCTTATTTAATCATTTGGCCTCACCGCGGGTCATGTGGGATCTTAGTACCCTCACCAGGGATCTGACCTGTGCCCCCTGCAGTGGAAGCATGAACCCTTAACCACTGAACTGCCAGGAAAGCCCCTCAATGGTGACTCTAAGCATAATTCAGAGAATTCTCTTTTAACTTTCCAGGGCAACATTGCTTGGTACACTCCAGAATATTTCCACCTGTCACTTTCCATGAAAAAACTGGGACTGGAGGCTCAGACGGTAAGGAATCTGCCTGCAGTGCACAAGACCTGGGTTTGATCCCAGGGTCAGTTAGATTCCCTGGAGAAGGGAATGGCAACACACTCCAGTATTCTTGCCTGGAGAATTCCACAGAGTCACTGGGTCACAGAGTGACTAGACTAACACTTTCACTTTTTTCCATTTCCGAAGGTCACAAAGGGGTGAAGCTGGGGCACTGGATCTTATTCAGCTGGACTCCTGGTCCACTGTTCATGGAAATGATGACTTCATAGGCCCCTCCTTCGCCCCAAATCTCCTTCTGCACTCATCTAAACTACACTCCGGAAGAGCAAGAAGTCTGAAACCAAAGCTCAAACAGAAACAAAACCACAGGCAGGAGCAAGTAGGAAATAGTCCGATATGACCTTCTAATGGTACAGGTAGGGGAAAGAACGTCTCAGAGAATAAGAGGGTCTTGCCCAAGGTCATTTAGGGAATCAGCGCTACGTCAGAACTCTCGAGGTTGCCCCAAATTGTGGGGACAGACTCTGCGCAGTTTTTCCTTCCAGATCACACAAACGCCCTGCGCCTCTTCTAAACCTTTGCTCAGAGCTTATTTTTGATGAGGCTGGGCGGGGGTGGTGGGAATGGATGCGGGGGGTTCGACCAAGGCTGGATGTAAGGCCACCCAACCCGAGGCGGGCCCGGGAACCCCCTCCCCGCTTTGGCCCGTCAGGCGGGTTCGGCGCGGAGCGCACGAGGGCTCCCGCTTCCCCTCCCGTCAGCGGCGCCCCTTCCTCCCGCCTCGGGCTCCATACCCACCGGCGGGCCGGCCGGGCCGGGAGCCGAGGCCCAGCGAGGACGCCGAAGCCCAGGGCGTCCACAGCCTCCAGGCTCCGCAGCCTCCGGCGGTCCGCCCTTAGCAACGAAGTGCGCGTCGCTAGGTCTGGAGTCCTGAGAAAACCCTCCGGGCGCGCTCGCCGGCCACCGAACGCGGGTTCCGCTCGCCTGACGTCTCTCTGGGGTTGAGCCGAGAGAGCCCCGCCGCTTCTTACTGCAACAGTGCGTGGACGAGGTTCCAGAAAATAGGACTGATGTGTTCAAGACCACCAATGCCAGAGAATCTGCATAATACAAGGAAAGCATGTATCACTGTAATAGCCACTGAGAAAGCACTTAATGAATGTCTTCTTTTTAACTATTCATTCAGATATGGATGTTGCTTTATTTCTTAGGAGTTTCCCCTGATTCCACTCAGGCAGAGATCCCGTGTACATTTCTCCAGGTCTCAGACACCGCTATTCCTTTCTTTCTTTCTTTCATCAAACCTTTACAGCCCAACACCGTAGCAAGGAGACCCTGGAGTACTTCTTGAGATCCAATGGGAAGACGGTTCTAGAAACTAACACCAGCTACAAGACAGTTTTTGTAGTTGTAGTTGAATTTCTTCTAGATTAGAGTCTTTTCATCTCTCTGTTCCTAGTACAGAGCACAGGATTTGCTAGCGGCTTGTTGAATGTGTGTTGAATGAATGAACAAATGAATGAATGGCAAGATCCCTAGTTAACATTTCTTTTGCACCCTAATAGGTGCCTCCTGCAGGGCTGATCTCCCAGCAGAACTGCCTTCAATGAAGACTCTTGCAGTTTCTGAAAGTTAGGTATCTGTAGGATCAGAAGTTGAGATGGTGAGGGAAATTTACCTTCATAGAGTGTCAGGGCTGGCCATGGAGGTCTATCACTGGACCCAGAGAGGGAATCCCCTCCAAGCCCCTGCATCACAGTTCCTCTACCCTCTGTTAATGCTTCCGCAGTGACATACATTCATTAGTTTATCAGTTAGTGGTCTGTTAGGAGACTTCCTCCTGACAGGAGCTGGGATCTACCTTCTTGCCATTTACAACATTAATCTTAGTTCAGAGCCGAGGACTCTGGCTAGAAACTTAATCCCTCTTTCTTATAACAGCCTGGCAACTTTCAACCAGGAGAGACTGATCATTTTGCCTGGGATACTTGGTTAGGCTTAGCGCAGCTACAGAGTTGACTTACCAGATCCCTCCCTGCCTGGTAATATGTTCCAGCTCTGAGTTTGCAGATCCCCTGGAAGCTGCCTTAGGCAGAAGGCACCAGAGATTCCCAAACTGGTATCTCTAGCCAGACTTCTCCTTAGATCTGCATATCCACCTGCTTCCTGCCTACTTCCACCTAGATGTCTAAACGACATTTCATCCTTGACGTGACTCACACTGGAAACATTATCTACCCCCCAAACCTGTTTTTCCTCTTTTCTGTCTGAGTACTGGGCACCACCATTCATCAATCACCTAAGCCAAAGGATCTAGGAGTCATTTGTAATTTCACCCTCTCCTCTGTGTTCCAGAACAATCCTCAAGACTTCTCAATTCTGACTCCTAAATATCCGAAAAATAAAAAAATCTCCACTTCTCTCTACCCACCACCCTGCTTCAGGCCAACATCTTTCCAGCGTGATAGATTAAAAATGGCCACAATTTCTTTGTAGCTTCTCCTGTCAGAGCTGGCCTTGAAACTTGTTTGGTGAGTTTATGCCTCAAAAGGCCAAGTAGTTTCTGCTCTCACCTTCTTGAAACACTGCCACCACAGGAAGAAGCCCAAGCTAGCTTGTTTAATACACATGGCCCATCCAATAGATAGCACCAAATGCCAGCTGTATGACTGAGACTATTTTAATTAAAAAAATATTTTTTCTGTGCACCGCACGGCATGTGGGATCTTAGTTATCTGACCAAGAACCGAACTTGTAGCCCTCTACCTTGGCAGTGCAAAGTCTTAGCTACTGAACCACCAGGGACGTCCCTGAGTGAGGCTATTTTAGACCAACCAGACCCAGCTGAGCAATCACATGACTGCAAGCACACGAGTAAACAGAAAAACAGCCCAGTTGAGCTCAGCCCAATTTGCCACCCCAAGAAGTGTGAGCAAATAAACAGCTGTTATTTTAAGCCACTAAGCTTTGGGATGGTTTATTATACACAAAAGATAACTAATATCCAAATTCCTTCATCAGGTTCTGTAAGGTTTGGCATATACTTTATCTTTGAATCTCAGCTTCGACCTTCACCACCCATACTACATGCTTCGGTGGTTGAAACCACTTGCAGCTCCCTGGATTATTCAGGTGTCACTTGTGAATCCTTTCACAGGTGTTCCTTCTGTCCACAGCCCTTACATTGATCAGCTGTCTCTGTCTGCTTCACTATCCTCAGCTTAAAGGCCATCTTCCTCTCTGCCCACAAGTCTTCCCCACCATACCTCTCTTCCTCCAGAATGAGTTAGCCGTCTTTCCTTTGTGCTTGCAAAGCCACCACACTTTCCACCATCTAGCGTAATTTTTCATTTTCTTGTCTTTCTCACTTGATTGGGAGTTCCGTGTGGGCAGTGGCTGATTGATCCTACCTGGGTTGATTACTTGTGTTAACACAGCGTCTAGCATAGTGCTACAATAAGACCTTCTACTCTGACGGTAGTGTTGTGTATCTTCTCTGTACCATCTCCTAGTCCCCAGCCACTTGTGGTTATTGAGCACCTGAAATGTCGCTAGTGCAAGTGAAGAACTGATTTTTAAATTGTATTTAATTCTAACTGTGTGTGTGGTGGGGGTGCTTCTTCTGGGTGGGTCTGTTCGTTAGAAAGCCAGACCCTGAGCTTTAAGATCTTGGTATTTAAGAGTAATTGTCAGGATTTTTTTCCTGCCCTGTTGTTTCTTAGAATCTGTTGGGCTGTGAAACACTTTTTTTTTCTTTAGAAAAAAAGAAGGTATAGCATTGACTATTTAGTGGATCTTTAACATTAAAAAAAAAAATACTGTCAGGTTTTCCTTACAGGTTATGAAGATCTCTTATGGACTATGAGATAGGCACTGCTATTGCTAAGTTGCTTCAGTCGTGTCTGACTCTATGCACCCCCATAGACGGCAGCCCACCAGGCTCCCCCGTCCCTGGGATTCTCCAGGCAAGAACACTGGAGTGGGTTGCCATTTCCTTCTCCAATGCATGAAAGTGAAAAGTGAAAGTGAAGTCGCTCAGTCGTGTCTGACCCTCAGCAACCTTCCAAGCTCCTCCGTCCATGGGATTTTCCAGGCAAGAGTACTGGAGTGGGGTGCCATTGCCTTCTCCGATGAGATAGGCACTAGACAAACTATTATTTTGAACCACTTTTTCTTTCCTGTGAATAATATTAAAATGTTTTTTAAATTTTGTATTGAAGTAGAGTTGATTTACAATTTAATTTTAACTTTAAATTTTAGTACCCATGGTACTATGTTTTGTGGCTATAGTATTGGGCAGCTCAGTTATGCTCATGGAATATTTTTGCCTTGGTTGTAATTTTTCCTTTTTTTTCTTTTTAAACAGTCACTTCTGGTCGTTATATTCACTTCTCACCCACCAAATACTGATGCATTTAAGGATGGATGTTATCCTTTATGGTGATTTTTCCCATGGTCGTATTTCTTTCTTTCTTTTTTTAATCACTGAGTATTTTTGAATAAAAAAATGAGAGTGGAAGTCAGTCATGGACAGCCAGATAGGACACAACATAGAATGCTGTGGGTGTAAGTAAGGCAAATTCACATACTGCCTTTTTCCCCCTGACCGTTTATCCCCTTAGTGTAATGAAACCAGTGCCTCTAATTCTGCCTTATATAAATACTGATATAAACCTAGTTCTTGGCTTTTTACTGCATTAGCAGTATTCTCTCCTGGACTTGTCCAGTTTGATACTGTCGTTCCTCTGAAGTGGGCTGATCCTGAGAGCTCCTGGAGAGAAGACCTGGTCTCATCCAGTCCCTTCCTGGATCTCGTCTGGCCAAAGTGGAGAAGACTCTCTGCTCAGAGGGCTAGACATCACCCCATGGCAGCCATGTAGTCTGAGTCTCTCATTCAGCAGTGGCAGACGGCCTAGCGCCTCTTAAAGGTGACAGTTGAGACTGGTTACACTGTGAATACGTCACAGGAGAAAAGAAGCCGCAGTGCTGAGAGACTTCTTGCCACTCCTGTAATCCATGCAGGCCCCAGTCAGATGGCTTCCAGCCCTGACATCAGAGACAGGCAGGCAGATAAGGGCCACCATTCAAGAGCAGGTCTGTGGGATAGTAAAGGCCAGGGATAGTCCTTTTCAACAGAATTTTCTCAAATGTTCACTACTAAAAAAAAAAAAAGACAAAACCAAACATCATAAACAAGTGAAAAGTGAGATTACAGAGCAGAATGTACAGATAATCCCAATTTTATAAAAAATAAATACATTCCCACCTATGTCATATAGTAGGAGTTAATGAATATTTTATCATGTGTGTGGGAATCTGTAAAATATACTTGTGGTGCCATTTCAGAATGTGAATTTGTTACAGGGAAGAACTGACTCCACATTGGATCTGTTTCTTTTACTTTAATCTTTGCTTCCTGTGGCTTTCGTTCACTAAAATTATATTGTACATACCTAATGGAGGGGCTTCCCTGGTGACTCAGATGGTAAAGAATCTGCCTGCAATGCAGGAGACCCAGGTTTGATCCCTGGGATGGGAAAATCCCCTGGAGAAGGGAATGTCTACCCACTGCAGTATTCTTGCCTGGAGAATTCCATGGACAGAGGAGCCTGGTGGGTTACAGTCCACGGGGTCACAAAGAGCTGGACACGACTGAGCGACAAACACACACACAATAGCCTGCCTCAGGAACCCTGGCCCTCTGCCTGAATGTTAAACCAAAATGCCTTTGTTTAGGACCCTGTCCATTTGTGGATGGCTACAGGAAGGGAATACCAGACCACCTGACCTGCCTCTTGAGAAACCTGTATGCAGGTCAGGAAACAACAGTTAGAACGGGACATGGAACAACAGACTGGTTCCAAATAGGAAAAGGAGTATGTCAAGGCTGTATATTGTCACCCTGCTTATTTAACTTATATGCGGAGTACATCATGAGAAACGCTGGGCTGGAGGAAGCAGAAGCTGGAATCAAGATTGCCGGGAGAAATATCAATAACTTCAGATATGTAGATGACACCACCCTTATGGCAGAAAGTGAAGAAGAACTAAAGAGCCTCTTGAAAGTGAAAGAGGAGAGTGAAAAAGTGGGCCTAAAGCTCAACATTCAGAAAACTAAGATCATGGCATCTGGTCCCATCACTTCATGGCAAATAGATGGGGAAGCAGTGTCAGACTTTATTTTTCTGGGCTCCAAAATCACTGCAGATGGTGATTGCAGCCATGAAATTAAAAGATGCTTACTCTTTGGAAGAAAAGTTATGACCAACCTAGACAGCATATTAAAAAGCAGACACATTACTTTGCCAACAAAGGTCCATCTAGTCAAGGCNTCCTCAATTATTCCAATTTACTAACATTTAAATGTAGAACAATTGCTTTTAAGAAAAGAGAGAAAGTGAGGATTAAGAAAGGTTAAGTTCAGTCAAGTAGGAAATCTGGTACGTAAAAAACCAGACAGAGCAGGAGAGTGCCCAGTCCAGAGACTGACAGAGTCCAGGTCCAGCCTGGGGCTGCCACAAACTAAGGAAAAAAGGTAGACCGACAAAATCTACTCTCTCCAACACGCATAACATTTGCTTCACAGAGAGAACTTTGAAACCTAAGACTCACTTATCAAGTGAATTAAAGAAAATTTTGCAAACTGTGCACATAGACACAATATTTTGAAAGCAAATTTTAAGGGGTGTAAATAGGCTCAGAGATTATATTTGGGAGAATTATATACCACCTTGGGGTGTGGTTCCAAAAGCAGGCTACCACCACTCTGAGGCATGGCCTGCACCAATGATAGTATTAAAATATATATATTTCCTTTCAATTATTTTCATTATTATGTCAACCAATTTGAATGCAGCAAGGAAGAATTTTACCAATGGTATAACTAGGTACATATTTACATTTTCATTTGCATCTTAAGGACAAACTGTTAAAAAATGACGGTGATAATGAAAAACAAGATTAAAGGCATGTTCATTTGGGAAAAATTACATAATATTCATCCAACCACAAACACTTTTGTAATGAATGCAATACTACAAAATAATTCACAGCTTTATAAAAGTTAAAGTACAGAGTTTCATTAGGATTTTTTTCCAATAGAAAATTAAAAGAGGTCAACTTACATTACCACTTAACTATTTTACTCTAAAATCTTTAAAATATATAAAATACCAAGATTATCAACAGTCACATATGTTTTGAAGTCAGGGGACACATGTATTTTCTTAAGATTGGTTCCGTTTGTGTAGAAGGTCTGTGAGGATTCCCCAGTGACAACATTCCACCACTGTGCAGAGAAAAACAAAATTCTTATTAGGCTGGTAATTACAATGTGAGACAATGTGCAGTGCCAACAGGATCCTTCGCCCCCGCCCCTCCTACTCCCAAATTTAAGCTAATGCCAGGAAGATGTCTATAGATTAATGCTAAATACAGTATCATCAACCCAATCCACCTTTCATGATTAGCCCTGCTGAGTGCCTAACAGCGACCCCCACACCTAACTAACCCCCTTGTTAGGCAAAATGGAGAAACACACAGCCTACTCAAAACTGCAGTCACAGGCTACCCTAGAGCCCATTACAGCCACAGCTGGACTGAATTCTGTCTGCATGTCATCCTCAGTAGAATGGCAAGAACAATCCTCTATGTAGTCAAGTAGTCTTGACTACTCATAATAAGAGCTGCAGAACAGAATAGGTTCTCTCTACTGAATCCTTTCACCAGGAGTGATTCAAGAGCCCATGATCAAATTTCTTATTTGGGCTTCCCTGGTGGCTCAGTGGTAAAGAATCTGACTGCCAATGCAAAAGACACAGGTTAGATCCCTGATACAGGAAGACGCCACATGCCTCAGAGCAACGAAGCCACAACTCTCGAGCCTGTGCTCTAGAGCACAGGAGCCACAACCACTGAGCCCACATGTCATGGAGCTGGTGCTCCGCAGCAAGAGAAACCACTGCAGTGAGAAGCCCATCGTTCCAACTAGAGCGGAGCCCCTGCTCACCACAACTAGAGAAAAGCCTGTCCAACAACGAAGACCTAGCAAAGCCAAAAATTAAAAAATACTTTGTTTTTAAAAGTCTATACATGTATTTGCCAAATAAATACTGAACATTCAAATGCAGGAGGTACTCAGACCAAGTCCTTCCTTTCTCCTCCCAACTGCTGAATTGGCTAAGATTATAATAATTATATTTAAGATTATAATAATATTTACATATACAGCTAAGGGCAAGAGACCATGTCCATGAACAACTTTTGAAAAGGCCTCAGGTACATCAAGATTCTGAGAATTATAAATGCAACGGTCACTTCTGTATCCGTGGCAATGCCCAGCATTCTGCCTTGCTCCTGTGACTGGATCAACTATTCATGTTCACTATTGGTCATGTTAACTGGTAAAAGCATACCTTAAGTAAAGCAACATGTACTAACTTGAAATTTTCCAGAACTAACAATTTCGCACTATAAAACAGCAGTGTAATCAAGACTGCGGAGGATAGCCACTAAAGACAAATCATAGAGATCAGCTGGTCCAACTACCCTACCTTAACAGTAAGGAAACCAGGGTTGAGAGAGAAGAAAGGCCTTGTCACTGTGGATGACACTGCTAGCAGGTGGCAGAAGTGGAACAGATATCTGGTTTCCCAACCTTGTGCCCCCATACCCTCCCCACTATTAAACCTCTCTGCTTGGAAACACCACCCCACAGTCATTAATGTGACCATGGATGAAAAGACAATATTAAACAGGACTCTCTTTTTGGCCACACCACACAGCATACCCTTAGTTCCCTAGCCAGTGATTGAATCTATGCCCCCCTGCAGCGGAAGCAGAGTCTTAACCACTTAAACAGGACTTATGCAGGGGACTTCTAGGGCAGTGTAACTGCTCTGCAAAGTACTACAATGGTGGACACATCATTATACATTCATCAAAATTCATAAAATGTACAATACCAAGAGTGAATCCTAACAGAAATTATGGACTTTAGTGATAATGAACATTCATCAGTTATAACAAATGTACCTTCTGGTGGAGGATGTTGATAGTGGGGAGGCTTCTATGTGGAGGCGGTGGGGTATATGAGAAATCTGTACTTTTCAACCAATTTTACTGTGAAACTAAATTTGCTCTAAGAAATAATTTTTTTTAGAAATAGCAGGTAGAGGAAAGGATACACTGGGAATTGGGGACTAATAGGTACAAACTACTATATATAAATAGATAAGCAGTAAGGACCTACTGTTACAGCACAGAGAATTATATTCAACATCTATATTATAAATATATATATAACTGAATCATTTTGCTGTACAACTGAAACACTAAATCAACTATACTTCACTTTTTTAAAAACAGAAAAAAAATAGCTAACATTTACTAAGGGTACACGATGAGACACCATGTATTCGTACTTTACATGTATTAACTCCTTTAACCCTCCCAACCCTATGAGGTATGTATTATTATTATACCAATTTTACAGATGAGAAATCATCTTATGCAAGATCACAAGGCTAATGAGTGGCAGAGCTAGGCTCTGAATTCAGGCAGTCTGCCCCAAGGCTCATTCTCCTGAATTTAATATTCTGTTGCCTCTAAGTAATGGCAAACCTGTACTTATCACCATGTATTTAATATTTCAAATCAGCCTTTCTCCTCACGAGTATAACTTACTGTGGATTTCCTGCCTTTCTAACAGGATGTACTCTGCGGCATAACACAAGTAAATTACATTATTTTTAACTTATAAATAGAAATAATGTTAAAAGTTAAGAGCTTTTTAGCTACTGGATACACATTTTATCTTGCTGAAACTCAATTTATATAGCTTGGGTTATAAACAGACTCAAAAGGCCTATTTTCTTGGATACTACAGCAGCTATTCCTTTTTACTTTTAATTTGCTTTGTGCTTTTGGTTAGTCTCATTAACATGCTGGGTAGATGCAGGCTGGGCTATATCATAATCAGTTTAACCATGCTGGTAACCAAACCAGAAGAAAGAATAGCCTGTCACTGAAATATACAGACTGAATACACAGGCTATAGGTTCTTTCACACTCAAGACATAATTCTACAGACGTTGATTCTGCTGTTTATCTCATGCTTCTCTAGGAAGGCTGGATATCTAGTCACTGATCTCTATTCTATCTTGTCAGCCAGACTCACAATTCTGTGATAGTCTTCTACTGGGCCCAGAGAATCTAAAGAAAGGGTCTCTAGAAGCTCAATATCAAAGCTGAGCAGTTAAGTGTTTCACCAGTTAATACAGCTGAAGACTGCCAGCTTCCAACACAAAAACAGCAATGCTGCTCCCCTAAGAATTATCCTTGGAGCAGTTTATCTCTACACTCAAGGAGGGCAAGGGGTAACAGTATCTCAATCCCCCAATAACTAAATAAAGGTGTGCCTTTCTTTGTTGTTACTGTTTAGTCGCTGAGTCATGTCCGTGACCCCATGGGCCTTTACTTAGGTACAAGCTAAAGCAACATCTTGTGAACTACAGTGTACTTTCAATGTAAACTTGCAAAATGAATCACAATACACATCCTCTCATAGAGCTAAACACTGCCCTCTGACTTCTCTTTTTTACAAGCTAGAGTATTCATTAAATCAAATTGCATTTATATAGGTGCCATATATCCAAAAACTTTAATTCAGTCATTCAGATATTTTTGAACATCTATACTGTGCTAATGTTCAAATTACACCACAATTGCACGCATTTCACACGCTAGCAAATGCTCATATTCTCCAAGCGACCCTTCAACAGTACATGAACCAAGAACTTCCAGATGTTCAAAATGAATTTAGAAAAGGCAGAGGAACCAGATATCAAATGGCAAACATCCATTGGATCATAAAAAGAAGCAAAAGAATTCCAGAAAAACATCTACTTCTGCTTCATTGACTACACTAAAGCCTTTGACTGCATGGATCACAACAAACGGGGAAATTCTTAAAGGGATGGGAATACCAGACCACCTTACCTGCCTCCTGAAAAATCTGTATACAGGTCAAGAAGCAACAGTTAGAACCTGACACGGAACAACAGACTGTTTCCAAATTGGGCAAGGAGTACATCAAGGCTGTATGTTTTCACTCTGATTATTTAACCTTATAAGCAAAATACATCATGCAAAATGCCAGACTGGATGAAGCACAAGCTGGAATCAAGACTGCTGGGAGAAATATAAGATATGCAGAAGCCAGAATCAAGACTGCTGGGAGAACTATAAGATATGCAAATGACATCACCCTTATGGCAGAAAGAGAAGAAGAACTAAAGAGCCTCTTGATTAAAGTGGAAGAGGAGAGAAAAAGCTGGCTTAAAACTCAACATTCAAAAAATGATGATCGTGAGATCCAGTCCCATCATTCATGGCAAATAGCAAGGAGATGGGCAAACAATGGAAACAGTGAGATAATTTATTTTATTGAACACCAAAATCACTGCAGATTGTGACTGCAGCCATGAAATTGAAAGATGCTTGCTCCTTGGAAGAAAAGCTGTGACCAACCTAGACAGCATGTTAAAAAGCAGAGACACTATTTTGCCAACAAAGGTCCATCTAGTCAAAGCTATAGTTTTTCCAGTAGTCATGTATGGATGTTGAGAGTTAACCCCGACCAGTTTTTGTGAAAACCTTATATACCCTAAAGTGTATATGTTCAAACCCACCTCCCCAAATTCTCTGAAACTAGTCTGAATAAAGGAAAAGAAAGATACAATCAAAGTTAACCCGTGATTCATATGCCTTAAACCTGTGATTTGTATGCCTTAGGCCTAGGTAGTTCAGTCAGTCAGTCAGTTCAGTTTAGTCGCTCAGTTGTGTATGACTAGGTAGTTAACAGTGGACAATTATCAACAGGCCTGTGGTCATACCCCAAAAAACATAATAGAATTTATGATTCTATTTGGTTACACAGATAATTAGTGTATTCTTTTAGGCAATGGGGAGTCTACATACGAGCCCTGGGGCTCTTCCATTGCGAGGGGTAGGGGTTTGTTTTCCAGTTGGTATGTTGTTTCCAAAAATACTGGGCATATAGCTCAAAGTCCACAGTCCGACCCAAGATGGAGTCCTGCTTTCAAGATGGAGACTGTTCTGTCTGTTTCCTCCTTCAGTCACACGTTGTACAGTGTACAAGCAGTAACAAGTGTACAGCTCTTTGGCGAGGGGAGAGAGCAGAGTTCATGGCATAAAAGGAAATTTTGCCCTTGCTCATCCCTCTGACTGGGAAGTTTCTTCCCCAGATACTCTCACAGTTTGCTTGCTATCTTTATCTAGGAAACAGTTCCAGACCTCCTCCTGCATCCTTTCTATATCAGCACCTCCATCAAGCCTTCTTTCCTGTGATTTGTAAGTCCTTTTCGTCCCTCTTATCACTTACTGACATTATATTACATACCCGTTTGTTTTATTTGTCTGGGAGAGTAGACTTTGTTCTTCTTTACAGTTGCATCCTCAGTGTCTTAAACACAGCCTGGCACATAGGAAGGTGCTCCATAAATCTGTTAAATAACTAAAATGTAACAAAGGTTACATTCTTCTCTGTCCCTAGCTCACCATGTCCTGCCTCTGCAAGTCCTAAAGTTCAAGTTCAGCACTCCCCTCCCCCATACTCCCACCAAGGCTCCAAAGGTCACCTTAGAGAGGCAGCTTTCAAACTTTTTTGATCATGACTCTCAGAAAAATATATTCAGTCACCAGGGCTCACACCTGTACATGCATATGTCACTGAAACAACCTAAACTCCCTTACTATGAGCAATGTTTCCTACTTTCTCTCCCCCTCTCTCTTCCTTTCTGTTTCACTTTCTTTCTTTGATGCTAGTCTCCACTCCTTCCTGGTTGGAGACCACATACCAGTAGGTCACCACAGCCTCAGGGCAGTGTTTCTAGGAGTGGTCAGAGGGCTCATTTGTATCCTAGCCTCAGGAGAAGGCAATGGCAACCCACTCCAGTACTCTTGCCTGGAAAATCCCATGCGTGGAGGAGCCTGGTAGGCTGCAGTCCATGGGGGTCGCTAAGAGACGGGCACGACTGAGCGACTTCACTTTCACTTTTCACTTTAATGCACTGAAAAAAGAAATGGCAATCCACTCCAGTGTTCTTGCCTGGAGAATCCCAGGGATGGCGGAACCTGGTGGGCTGCTGTCTATGGGGTCGCACAGAGTTGGACACGATTGCAGCGACTTAGCAGCAGTAGCAGCTCAGGACAACTACTACAAATCCAGGCCAGACTTGTAAATGAGAATCTCCCTGGGTAGCCTGTCTGCTTAATCACTCCTCTTCCCTGTCCATCTCAGGTGATTCTATGGTCTGATAAAGTTTGGGGCATTATGAGTATCCTTAGGCTTCTTGGGGACAAGTGTTGTTGGGCAGGGCTTCATATGCATTAAGGGAAGGGGTTGATCCCCCAGTTCCAGTCCAGCTCAGCCCCTGAGGGGTTGAACAGATGATCCCAATTTTATAAAAGTAAATCTATTCCCACCTAAGCCCCTTGTACTCTCTAGTCCCTCTGCCTGGGAGCACTTCTGGGAATTCTGTCTCTGCTTTCCTGCCTACAGCCCTTCTACAGACACCATAGCTCTAGGGCCACACCCAACAAATGGGCCCCACTTTCCCCAAGGGCCTCAACCCCTTCTTCCTCCTGCTGCTCTCTCCAGTCTCTTTCCTTCAGACAAAATCACCTCCTTCTGTTTTCTTTGCTCTTACCATAAGATTCAATAGTCCTCCCCTCCTTTAGCCCTTTGAATAACAACAAAAAATTCTAACCACCATGTCTATGGTGGCCCATTTCTATCTCCATCCCCAGAAGTATAATCCCAGAAATACTATGATGAGGCCTTCACCCTTTCACTGTGATGCACTACAAACTTCTTTTGACGCCAGCAATACTACACCCCTTTAGCCAAACAACCTCACAAAATTTACATTTCGAAAACTTGCTACAAGTATATTTACAGATCCTCACATGCACAGTAAAATATTAACCCTTAGGGCATGCCATACACCCAAGCTAAGCACTCTGCAGAAAATATCTCATTTAATTCCTGAAGCAGCCTTCAGGGATAGATACTATTATTGCCCCCATTTTAGAGATGAGATAAACACTAAATAATCTGACCAAGTTTCCATAGCTGTAAACTGTAAGCGGTGCAGCTCTGGGGCTGAAGCCTCAGGGGTTGACAGAAGGGAAGGAGTCTCTTTTCTTCATAAAGCTGTGGCTTAGAGGGGCCTCGGGGTCAAAGTGCCTGAACCCCAGTGTGAAGCAGGATATAGTGATGTGCCTCTTCAGGATTTTGTTCTTACAAGCGTTCAGTTGCTGGACTCAGAATACCACTTGTCACCCAAGGACTGCCCCTTCTGCCTTTGGCTGATTTCTCTCCTCAGTCCTCTGCCAAGACCTCCTAAAGTGGAATTTGGGGCTTGGGAAGTTGCACTCTGCCTGTATGCCCAGGAAAATCGGTCTGTATCCCATGCAGAGGGTTCAATTTGGCCTTAAATTCCGTTATCAAATCCTAAGGAAAAAAAGTCCAAGATAGCTCAGGTATTATTAGCGGTAGTTCCTTCTAGGGATGGATTTTTTCATCCAGGTGCTAATCTGCACATTCTATTTCCTTCAGTTAAGATGCATTACTTTTTTCAATACTAAACTTTTTTTTTTTTTTTTTCAAATTAAGATAAGTTGGATATAACGACTTTGGGGAAATCTGCCTAATACAGATGGGCCTTGCTATGCAGTTTAGAAAATATTAATCATATTGACCACAAGTCCAACTGCCTGCGTTCCAGTCATATTGGTACCAAAATAATAACTGTGAGCCCTGGGCAAGATACTTAACCTCCATAAAAATGGGGATCATAGTAGCACTTTGCTTGTACTATTAGCAGGTGCTTAGCAATTGCAACCACCGTCTGCGCTTAAGATACTGTTTTGTGTTTTAACTCATTTAATCCTCAGCACAAATCGGTGACGTAGTTACCCACATAACTCCAGTTTTACAAGTGAGACCCTGGAAGGTCCTCAGCCAATAAACAGCTAAATGGGATTTGACCTCAGACAGCCTGACACCAGAATCTAGCTTTAAGCTACTTGGTTAAAATTGCCTGTCAAAAAGAGTTGTTGGGGTGTTACATGATGGGATGCTTGTAAAGCGCTCAGCAAAACTGGCACTTAGTAAGTGCTCAATTAACAGCACTCAACTTTCTACAGTCACATTAATGTGTTTTATGTTTATTACAAAACAAACACGCGATAAAACACGATTCAGTAAAACATCAAGAAGACTGTTGAAGCGGGCGGGATCTGGCCCGGGTGGGGGCGGGCGCCCACCCGGCAGCGGGAGCGGGGCGGGAGGAAGCTGCGCGGCCTGGGCGCGCCGGGCGCTCTGCGGGGCTCGGGGGGCGGAGCCCGGGGGGCGGAGCCCGGGAGGCCCCGCCCAGCCGCCACCTGCGACAGGTGGAGCGCTCGGCGCCCGGCGCTTGGCCATGTCTGCGGAGCGCGCTGGGCCGGGGCCGGGGCCGCAGCCGGGGTCCGAGCCGGGGCCGCTCTGCCCCGAACACGGCCAGGCTCTCAGCTGCTTCTGCTGTTCCGAGCGACGGCTCGTGTGCGCCGCCTGCACGGGGCTGGGCGGCCGCTGCCGGGGGCACCGCATCCGCCGGGCCGAGAAGCGCGCGGAAGAGCTGCGGGTGAGCGGGCGTGGGCGCCGGCAGGCTGCGGGCTCCGGAGGAAGCGGGCGCCGTGTGGGGGGAGGCGCTGAGACCGGCAGGGGCCCGGCAGCGGGTCGGGGAGTCGTGGCTCCGGCTGTAGAGCGAGGCGGTTGAGGGTGTGGCTTCTGGAGTCCAGCTGACCTGAGTTCGAGTCCCACCTCCCCAGGTCCTCCCTGTGAGTCTCGCAGTCTCTGAGCCTCAGTGTAAAACCGGATGATCAGTCTTTCCAGCAAAGTTTTAAGTCACCTTTGGGTGGCCAGGCGGGCTCCTTACCCTTCCCCCCAGCCCCCCAAGTTCTCTGTAACTGTGCCACCTGAAGATGGCACTTCTGTCAATTTATTAACCAGAATACTTTCTGTGTCCTTAAAATTGTGGCCTGAAGCTCTCCTGCTTGCGTCCTCTTCCACCCTCCGTATCATTATAACTTATGAAAGCTAACCATCGATTTAGGAAGAAACAGATTTTTTTAGACCCACAGAGAACTAATAGTCTTTTCATTTTTTCAGAGGAAGGAACCTAAAGCCTCTCGGATAAGTGAATTAGGATATTACAGCAGGACCTAGAAAGTAGTCCTTGGTTCTTCCTGATTCCTGCATGTTTCTTCTACAGCAGGATTCCTGTTTAACTGAAAAATTGGTTGGTTTGTGCAGACACTGCCGTTGTCTTCCTGTAAACATTTTTAGTTTTGACAGTGCACTGTTTAACACTCATACTTGAGAGTTTTGAGAAAGCCTTGGTATTAATTTTTTTCTGATCCTCACTGACTAAAAATACAGCAGGCTGAGAATTGAGTTCTTAACAGACTCCCTTCCTATCCCTCAGTAAAAACCTAAGCAGAAGAGTGGATTTCCTTTCTGGTTTGAAAAAAGAAAGCTCCCTGTGATGAGAGAAAACAGATGTCTGATACAGAATCACACTAATAAGATACAAACTCACAGAATTTGTCAAACTTGAGTGTAACCACTGCTTGATCTATATCTATTGAACTACAGACAATGCCTCCCATGTTGGAGATATTGAAAAAACAACACTTTTCTGCAATAGTAAATGTAGCACCAGTTTTCAGATGAATGTGTGATTCTTTCAGTTTTGATTAGTCAAAGAAGACATATGTGCTGTTTAGTGGTTTTACAAGGTGTTCTAATGATATTTTAATGAACCCTTGAAGTACCTTTTAGAGTTAAAGAAAGTTCTTAAAATTCATGGAAGAGGAGCCAGAGGCCTTTGACTATAATAAATGCTTTTCTAGACTGGAAAGACCTACCTTGAAACGTTGATAGACTACTTTGGCATATAATGTTGTTTACCCAAATACATTGTAATAATATAGATATATGACAAATTTTGAAATTTTTTTTGGTGTGTGTGTGATGATTGTTTAAAATGCTTCAGTATTCTTACTCTGGAATTGTTTTAAATGTTTTTGTTAATTTACTACAAAAGTGTTAACTTTTTTGATGTTGGAGTCTTAAAAATTACATGCCAATTTGGAGTCTAGGGACATTAAGAAAAACAGCCAAGTTCAAATAGTAACATTATTTAGTGTTCTAAATTCTGTAGACTCTTTGTCTCCATGGTATGTTGAACATGTTTATATCATGTGGAGGGTAATATAAAGATCTGTACAGTTATTTACAGTTTGAAAAAAATAAGATCTAGTAGTTACTGGTTAATAGCTTATCTTAATTTGAATATTTAAAGCTTTAAAAAGGAAATAGAAAAGTGAGAAGCATTAAACTAGACATACATTACTATTGCATCACCATTTAATAAAAGTAAGTTTTGTGTCTTATCTTAAAAGGCAATTAAATTTAGTTTCAGACTTCTTTGTACAGACAAAAAATGACAGATGTTGACCCTCTACAGCCATTGTGATTCACTAAAAAATACAAGTAAAAATAAAGTTGTAACAGATCATCTTAAAGTGACCACCTGAACACAACTGGAATGAGAAAATTAGCCAGAATTATAGACAGAAATGGGAATACATTTCTTTATTATTGACACTGTGTGTGTATGAAATCTGCTTTTAAAACAGCATAACTCCTTGTGTAAATAAGACTAATGACATTTTTTTTTCTCTTTGCATTAGCTTCTAGGGTTGCACACAAAGCTCTGAGAAGCTGCACATGACCTTGGGACCAAAAGTTGACCTTAATATTGCATAAGGAAAATACAATTGACCTTTGAACAAAATAGGTTTGAACTGCAAGGGTCAGCTTAAAAATGGTTTTTTTTTTTCAATGAATTTGTACTACAGTTGGTTTAATCTGCAGATTTGGAACCATGGATGTGGAGGGCCAGCTACAAATTATATTTGGATTTTATGAGGAGTGTCACAAAACCCCTACTTGTTCAGAGGTCAACTGTATTTCTAAAATAACTTGATCCAAATAATAAAGGCCTTTATAGAGTCACTACCCTTAGTCTAGTAATACTTAGCATTAACACAAAAGGAATGCTTATGACATAATATGTGATAAAGTAGGACATCAAGTTATATATACAACATGTCTCATGATATAATCTAAAAAATGCATTCAGAAGACTGGTAGGGCTATACAGAAAGCTAACTGGTTATTTTTGTGTAGTGAAATTAACTTTTCCTTTATGACTTTATTAGTTGTTGTTCAGTTGCTAGGTCATGTCTGACTCTTTGTGGCCCCATGGACTGTAGCACACCAGGCCCATCTGTCCATGGGATTCTCCAGGCAAAAATACTGGAGTGTTGCCATTTCCTTCTCCAAGGGATCTTCACAACCCAGGGATATAACCCATGTCTCCTGCATTGGCAGGCAGATTCTTTATCACTGAGCCACTAAGGGAGCACCTTTTTCATATTTTCCGGTTTTCTACAATGAATTACTTTGATGCAAGGAAAAAAAAAACTTTTGGAAATATAATTAACCTCTTACCAATTATTTTTATACTTGGAGTAGCCTGATTTGGGTTGACAGTGTTAACAAGATGTGGGTAATTTTGTCCATGTTCCATTGGAGAAAGAGGTCATAACCTATAAATTTACAGCTATCGATTTAGAGATTAACTTCGCAAAATTTTCTGGCTATTTCTGCCTCCTATGTGGTGGTACTGAGAATCACAGAGGTTTGCTGATTAGATACAATCATTTCTTTAATCTCTGTTTCATTTCCTAGTATATGTTTGTATTTTTCAGAGCTTCTCTAAATCTTTTACTCAGTGTTACCAGTCTGTGAACAGTCAGTTGCAGAGAGATGGTAGTACATAAGTGGTTTAGATAACTTGGAGGTTGACTCTAGGTCTGGGAGAAAATTTGGAGAATAAACCTGAAATGTTTGTTTAATGGTTGCTGTAATACCAATTAAATTAATTCTTTGCTAGATCCATTTTATCATTATCTTTTGTTTTAGCATTGATTTTTTTATCCCCATTTGATGAAACCTTTCTCTAGTTAGTAATTCATTCATATAACATTATAAACAAAGTGTGTGCCACCAGGGCAGATTTTATTATAGAAATAGTTATAAAAGTTGTTTTACCATATGAACATGGTAAAAACTCAAAAGGTTATAGAATGAAAAGTGAAACTCTGTGCCATCAGTCCAACTCTCTAGCTGTTACTACTGTTTCTTATGTGTCTTTCAGAAATTTGAAAGAATTTAATGCATGTGTATTCTTTTTTTTCTGACTTCTTACTTCCTTGGTGGCTCAGGAGTGAAGAATCTGCCTGCAGTGCAGGAGATGTGGGTTTGATCCCTGTGTCTGGAAGATCACCTGGAGAAGGAAAGGGCAACCCACTCTAGGATTCTTGACTGGGAAATCCCATGGATAGAGAAGCCTGGTGGACTATAGTCCATGGGATCGCAGAAGAGTCAGACACGAATTAGCAACTAAATAGCAATTCCTTTTTTCTCCTCAAACACTATATATTACTACATATAATGTTCTGAATCTTGCTCTTTTGCCTTAACATATCCTGGAGATTTTTCCCTTATACTTTTAGATAGATATACCATGTTCTTGCAAACATTACATAATATTTCATTGTGTTGATTTTCTATGGAATATTAAGGGCCCTATTAATGTATGCTGCTGCTAAGTCACTTCAGTCGTGTCTGACTCTGTGCAACCCCATAGACGGCAGCCCACCAGGCTCCTCTGTCCCTAGGATTCTCCAGGCAAGAACACTGGAGTAGGTTGCCATTTCCTTCTCCAATGCATGAAAGTGAAAAGTGAAAGTGAAGTCGCTCAGTTGTGTCCAACTCGTAGCGACCCCATGGACTGCAGCCTACCAGTCTCCTCTGCCCATGGGATTTTCCAGGCAAGAGTACGGAAGTAGGTTGTCATTGCCTTCTCTGCTATTAATGTATAGTTACATATAGTTATATGTAAATTAAATGTCCTATTAATATGTATTCAGTTCAGTTTAGTTGCTCAGTCATGTCCGACTCTTTGCAACCCCATGGACTGCAGCACGCCAGGCCTCCCTGTCCATTGCCGTCTCCTGGAGTTGAGTCAAACTCATGTCCATTGAGTTGGTGATGCCATCCAACCATCGCATCCTCTGTTGTCTCCTCCTCCCACCCTCAATCTTTCCCAGCATCAGGGTCTTTTCAAATGAGTCAGCTCTTCGCCTCAGGTAGTGAAAATATTGGAGTTTCAGCTTCAATATCAGACCTTCCAATGAACACCCAGGACTGATGTCCTTTAAGATAGACTGGTTGGATCTCCTTGCAGTGCAGAGGACTCTCAAGAGTCTTCTCCACCACCACAGTTCAAAAGCATCAATTCTTCAGCACTCAGCTTTCTTTACAGTCCAGCTCTCACATCCATACATGACTACTGGAAAAACCATAGCCTTGACTAGACGGACTTTTGTTGGCAAAGTAATGTCTCTGCTTTTGAATATGCTATCTAGATTGTTCATAACTTTCCTTCCAAGGAGTAAGCGTCTTTTAATTTCATGGCTGCAGTCACCATCTGTAGTATTAGTTATTTATAATTTTTCTGTTGTTATAAACAGTCCTGTAGTAAATTACATTTTTGTGTTTTTCAGAGTTTATATATAGTAGGAGTCAGCACACTGTGGCCCAACAGCTGGACCTTTGGTTTTGTAAATAACACTATATTGGAAAATAAGCACAACCACTTGTTTTTATATTGTCTATGGCTGCTTTAAAACTGTAGTGGATGAGTTGAATAGTTGTGACAGAGGCCTTATGGCCCCAAACTGAAATTGTTTACCCCTTACCCTTTAGGAAAAAGTGTGCTGACCCCTTACATATGGTGTATATTCCTAGAAATGTAATTGCTGTTTCAAAGAGTATACACATTTTAAATTTAAATTTTATAATGAGGTTCAAATGTAGATCTTTTTTTCAAATTGCTGTCTAGGGTTGCCATAAAATACAATTCTACCATATACAAGAGTATGTGTTTTTGTCAGTCCTTCCTAACCAGTTGTGCGTTTTAGCAGAGAAACACATTTGTCCAGCTAGGTGAAAATGATAGTACATTGCTTTGTTTGCATTATTCTAATTGTGACAGAAGTTGAACATTTTTTAAAAGTTTTTGTTGGGTATATTCTGTTAACTGTCATTTTGTGATTTTGGCATACTTTAAAACAATGGGTTATTTAAATTTTTCTTATAGATTTTAAAGTTATTTGCATATAAAGTAAAAGAGCCCTATTTCTATCTTGTGTTTCAAGTGTTCTTCCTAGTTGTTTGTGTTTGGTCATGGTTTTGATTTTTTTTGTATATAGATTTGGTAAGTTTTTCCCCCGTGTTTTTTCATGAGAAATTTCAAACATAAAGTATTGAGAGAATCATGCCACGAACATCTATGTGCTCTTTGCTTAGTGTCACTAGTTGTTAACCTTTTGCCAGGTTCGCTTTATTTCTTTCCAAACATGTTCATATCCTACCTGTATTATTTGAAAGTAAGATGCAGACACCGTGACACTTTCAGCCCTAAATGATTCAGCGTGACTCTCTTAAGAACTGTCTCCTACATAACCAAATTACCACTATCTCAGACAACTAGCGGGCTTCCCTGATGGCTCAACGGTAGAGAATCTTCCTGCCAATGCAGGAGACGTGTGTCCGATCCCTAGGTCAGGAAGATGCAAAGATCCCTAGGTCAGTGTTGCAAAAAGAAATGGCAACCCACTCCAGTATTCTTGCTTGGGAAAATTCCATGGACAGTGGAGCCTGGTGGACTGTACAGTTCATGGGGTTGCAAGGAGTCAGACACGACTGACTTAGTGACTAAACAACAAGGCAATTAGAACTTCCCTGGTATCATCCTAATGTACAGCTTATATATAAAATTTCATTATTTTCTTTAGAATGTCTTAATGCTTCCTTGGCACCTCTGCAATCCAGATCCATCCATATATCACATGTTGCATTTGGTTGATATATCACTTTAGTATCTTTGGACTGAGGAATGTCTTCTCTTCATTGTTTTTTTGTACACATGATGACTTTTTAAAAACAGCTTTATTGCAATATAGTTGACCTACAATAAACTACACATATTTAACGTGGAGAGTTTGATGGGTTTCGACATGTGGGAAACCATCATGACAATCAAAATAGTGAACATATCCATTCACCCTTTCCTGCCGATTTCCTCATGCCCCTACATACGCAGGTTTCTATAATTGTACACCATCACTGGCTAGATAAATACTAGCTTGACAGTCATTTTTTGTTTCAGCCCTTTAAAGATGATGCTCTCCTATTTTCTCACTCATTTTGATTTCTGACAGTAAATCTGCCTTCATTCTTGTCTTTGTTCCTCTGTACATAATGTCTTTTTTCTGCTGGTTGCTTTTGAACATTTTGATTATGACATGTCTTGTTGCAGTTTTTTTCATGTTTCTTGTGGAGTTCATTGAGCTTGGATGCGTGGGGTTTATGGTTTTCATCAGATTTGGAAATTTTTCCCATTAGTTCTTCACATACTTTTCCTGTCCCCACTTTGCTTTCCTCTCCTTTGAGGATTCCAATTTTGTTGTGTATTTGGCTGGTTGAAGCTGTCTCATGGCTCACTAATGTTCTTTTTTCTCTCTCTGTGTTGTGTTTTGGATAGTTTGTTGCTTTATTTTTAAAGTCTTTTCTTCCAGTATTTCTTCCATTATTACATTATAATGAGGCCTATTACTGTGTCCTTTTATTACTATATTTGAAATGTCTTTCATATCTGTATTTTCTATGGCACCGCCCTTAGAACTTAACTGTGGACTGAATGTTCGAAGCCCTCCAAAATTCATGTGTTGAAATCCTAATCCCCACTGTGATAGTATTAGGAGCTGAGGCCTTTGGGAAATCACTGGATTATAAGGTTGGAGCCCTCATGAATGGGATTAGTGTCCTAAACAGAGGCAGGAGAGCCTGTGTTCTCTCTCTGCTCTCCAGAGATACAAGAAAACGGGTCATCGACAAGCCAGGATGTGGGCCCTCACAGATACTGAATCTGTTGCCTCCCTCATCTTGGACTCCCCCAGCTCCAGGTCTGTTAGAAATAAATGCTTGTCATTTAAGCCACACAGTCTATGGTTTGTTTGTTACAGCAGCTGGAATGGACTGAGACTAGACAGTCACTTTTGGATTGGTCTTTCCGCCTCCAGGCTGCTCTTACAGTTTAGGTTTGTACACTGCTGCCCTGTTTCTCTCTTTTTAAAGCATGGGTTAGATCAGGTCATTTATCTCACTCAGCCCTTTCAGTAACTACCTGTTTTAGTCTGTTTGGGCTGCTATAAATGAATAGCACAGACTGGGTGGCTTATAAACAACAAACTATTTCTCACAGTTCTGGAGGCTGGGAAGTCCAGAATGAGGGTGTTGGTATATTTATTGTCAAGTGAGGGCTCAGTTCTTGGTTCAAGGACAGCCTTCTTTTCACTGTGTCCTCACAGGGTGGAAGGAGACGAGGGCGCTCCCTGTGGCCCCTTTTGTAAAGGCATTAATGCTATCCTGAGGGTTCTTCCGTCAGGATCTAATAATTGCCTCAAGGCCCCACCTCCAAATACCCTCACGTTGGAGATTATTTTTTCAGCATAGAAATTTGGGGGTTACCAAACATTCAATCTGTGGTACCACTACTTGCTTACAGAAAGTGAAGGTGTTAGTCGCTCTGTGGTGTCCGACTCCATGCAACCCCATGGGCTGGAGCCCACCAGGCTCCTCTGTCCGTGAGGTTCTCCAGGCAAACAAACTGGAGTGGGCTGCCAGAATACAGTCAAACAGTTTATAGCATACTTCCCAGACATGTTATGGTTGCATTTTTTTCTTTCAGTCTTAATCTTGCTCTTTTGTTTCTGTGTGTGTCCTGTAGGAAGAGTGGATGGCAGTTAAAAATGAAGAACCTAGAGTCAGATTGGCTGGATTTGAATCTTGGCATTACAACAACTTGAATCTGTGCATTTTATTTAAACTAAGTGTCAGGGACCTGAACTGGAAGATAGGCTTAGTGATGGGATGTAATGACAGTGCTATTTATAAAGTGCTTAGTACAGTGTCTGACATGTAATAAAATTGCCACAACTATTAACTTTTATTATTCATTTTTGCTTGACTTTCCTATTTGCTTGCATACACTCATATGCATACTCATTCCTTTTTTGTATGGAACTCCCTTTGTTTCTACTCTCATTCCATTTGAAAGCCTACCCATCATAAAATACTCAGGTCAAATGCTGTGTTTTTTTCAAGTTCTCCTTTAGTATCAGCGTTGTTTTTCATACTTTGTCTTTTACTTTCATGTTTTAGTGTCTGTGTACCTAGTTGTCTTCTTGTGTTTTAAGCTGGTTGAAAGCAAGGACTGTATGTCATTTATGTCTTTGAATGCATCTGGCATGGTACAAATGATTGCTTCATGTTTATTGAATGTGTAAATAAATCATGGTTCTACTTTGCCATAGTTATTGTTTGACTTAGAGTGAGTTGCCTGTTAAAATTAACTGCATTTAAATAATATTTCTAGTTTCTAATGTTTTTAGTTATATCTTTTCAAGCTTAATACAGTAGTCAGGCACACTAGTTACTAGTGTTTATGAGAGTTCTCTTATAAAGTGTACTTAATATCAAAATAAAAATTCAGTGAGGAGTCATTTCTCTGTCATTAAACCCCTTTGCGGAGAAGGCAATGGCACCCCACTCCAGAACTCTTGCCTGGAAAATCCCATGGATGGAGGAGCCTGGTAGGCTGCAGTCCATGGGGTTGAGAAGAGTTGGACATGACTGAGGGACTTCACTTTCACTTTTCACCTTCATGCATTGGAGAAGGAAATGGCAACCCACTCCAGTGTTCTTGCCTGGAGAATCCCGGGGATGGGGGAGCCTGGTGGGCTGCCGTCTATGGGGTTGCACAGAGTCGGACTTGACTGAAGCGACTTAGCAGCAGCAGCAGCAACCCCTTGTGAACCAGAAAGTTCGGCACAGGACTCCTGTCATGCCCAGCATGGTAAACTCAGCACTGGTAAGGTAGTGATGCACAGGAAGCACACCCATCTTTAATGGAAATGGTAGAGACAGACATGGAGTTCATAGGAATTAAACATGCTTCTGACCCAAGATGACCTCTTTTTCTTAAGCATTAGGGCTTCAAATAATCTGCTTTTAGGAAATCTTATTACATTGAGATTAAGTTGAAGGAAGAGCAGGGATCCATCAGTTGAGAGGATCTGAAACTTAAAAAAGTGTTACTGTGATTAGTCAGTATACACTTTATTAAACACTACACAGTTTTAAAACTGGAGTCCTTGAAAGAAAAGGAAATAATAAAGCTGGGAAATGATAGGAGAAAAGGCAAGTGGAATTATTTTGCTTTCTTCTTTCACTGGACTGTGAACTTTTGGAGGGCAAGGACCATATCATAGAACTTCATGCAGTAAATACTTGTTGAATGGAGTAGTAACACTGTCTAATGCGGAGCTTCTCTGCTGTCTTGCAGAAAGCATTACCTTGAGGTGTATGCCCCAGTGTGATTTTACAAAGTCTTTTATGAAAAGAAAGAAAATAAAATCAAAAGCTGTATACAGATTTTTAAGAACAATTTTCTTTTTCTGTGAGTGAAAATGCCTTTTCTCTGAAAGTACCTGGAGTTGTTAGCCCAAGGTCATGAGACTGTAACCGTTGTCATGGAAAGCCCATGAAAGTGACCCCCCGGTCTCACCTAGGACCCCGTTTATAAACTGGTGACTTTTAAGTTGAAATACATTCTTCTGGATTTTATTCAATTGTTTTTTTTTATATCATTGGAGGGAGTAGTTTCAATAAATGTGAAGGTGGGAAGCTAAAAAGTTTTTCCATTCTTGGTGGTTGTCCAAGATGCAGGTTTTATTGAATACTTCCAGTTTTTTTGTACACATTTTTAAAGAAGACAATCTAGATAAAGAGAATTTAGGATACTTCACTTAATGGGCAACGCAAATAGGTACGTGGTAACATTATTAAGTTTATTGTTAAAATAGTAAAGGGATGTTGTAGAGGTAGAAAGTAGAAGGGATATTACTTAAAATTTTATGATTATTCCTAGAGAACTGTATATTCAGAAAGTGTTGGTGATGCCATCTAACCATCTCATCCTCTGTCATTCCCTTCTCCTCCTGCCTTCAATCCTTCCCGGCATCAGGATCTTTTCCAATGAGTAGGGTTCTCGAACCGGGTGGCCAAAGTATTGGAGTTTCAGCTTCAGCATCAGTCTCTCCAATGAATATTCAGGACTGATTTCCTTTTCGATTGACTGGTTTGATTTCCTTGCAGGCCAAGGAACTCTCGAGTCTTCTCCAACACCACAGTTCAAAAGCATCAGTTCTGGCACTCAGCTTTCTTTAAATGAAATGGGAGCAGAATTTTCAAACATTAGAGAAATATATATTTGAGGAGCAAGTTCTTAGCAATTCTATACTTCGAAGAAAACAGTATCGTTTTCCTACAATTTTTCAAATTTATGGGAAACTATTCGGCAAATTAAAATCAACTGAGTCTGATAAAATTATTGCATTCATGGTAGATTTCTGTGCAATGAATAGACACTAAAAACACAAATGCTAACATCAAGAGGCCTACGTTTTATTGACGTTAAAAAGGGATCACTGTTCTTGGAAAGCATGGGAATTTCTGCTCTTGCTTAAATATTGCAGCGGCTGCCGCGAGCCAAAGTTCTGTCCTTGTCTGCATGGAAGCAACACGTGCAGTTACAACACTCAAGGGGCAGTTCTGAGGGGCAGGTGTTACAGGGAGGCTCAGAGTGACAGCCACCGCCTCCCACATTCCTTTTCGATTGACTGGTTTGATTTCCTTGCAGGCCAAGGAACTCTCGAGTCTTCTCCAACACCACAGTTCAAAAGCATCAGTTCTGGCACTCAGCTTTCTTTAAATGAAATGGGAGCAGAATTTTCAAACATTAGAGAAATATATATTTGAGGAGCAAGTTCTTAGCAATTCTATACTTCGAAGAAAACAGTATTGTTTTCCTACAATTTTTCAAATTTATGGGAAACTATTCTGCAAATTAAAATCAACTGAGTCTGATAAAATTATTGCATTCATGGTAGATTTCTGTGCAATGAATAGACACTAAAAACACAAATGCTAACATCAAGAGGCCTACGTTTTATTGACGTTAAAAAGGGATCACTGTTCTTGGAAAGCATGGGAATTTCTGCTCTTGCTTAAATATTGCAGCGGCTGCCGCGAGCCAAAGTTCTGTCCTTGTCTGCATGGAAGCAACACGTGCAGTTACAACACTCAAGGGGCAGTTCTGAGGGGCAGGTGTTACAGGGAGGCTCAGAGTGACAGCCACCGCCTCCCACACGCCCTCTGCGTTTTGGTAAACAAGGAGACTCCGACCAGCAGTCCGTAAATAAGGGAGGAACTTGGGGGCGGGGTCAGGGAGCAGGTATGCGCCTTCCTATTGGTGGGTCACAAAGGGCGGAGAGGCCTGGGATTTCTGATTGACTTCCTTCCCTGTCTGTAAGGTGATTGACGGCTCTTGTCCCGCCGGGCCACGCCTCTGGGCTCCGTGCTCCTCCCTTCGCGGGTAGGTGTCCGCCCTAAGCAGCAGAGCGCGTGCGCATGCGGCCCCACGCCGCAGCCGAGCCCGCCCGCCGTACCACGCACCCTGCCAGTCAGTGGGTGAGCCGGGAGCCGCGGAGGTCACTGTGGGGAGGCGGGGCGGGGGCAGCATGGCAGCCTCCTTACGGCTCCGTGGAGCCGCCTCCGGCCTCCGGTATTGGAGCCGCCGGCGGCCTCCGGCAGTGGCCAGCCTTGCAGCGGTGTGTTCTAGGTCAATGGCTTCTAAGACTCCAGTTGGATTCATTGGAGTCGGCAACATGGGGAATCCAATGGCAAAAAATCTCATGAAACATGGCTATCCACTTATTATTTATGATGTGTTCCCTGATGCATGCAAAGAGTTTCTAGATGCAGGTGAACAGGTAAGGCCTTTTCTTAAGTTTCTTTTAAGATATTGATGTTTAAAAATGTTTTTTAGATTTTGATATTTAACATTCAAGTAAGTAATAGCTGCTTGGAAGTATACATGATGGATTTGTAAAGTTAACTCATTTATTAATTAATAAAATTAACTTGTTAATTTTATTTTTTTATTTGTAAGATTACATATATTATATAATGTGTAAAATACATGTATACACACACACATACACATGGGAGACTGTATACTAGTAACTAGTAAATTTAGAGGTTCCCCCCTAAGATATGCAAGAAATTCTTGTACAAGGTGTAGAGTGGTAACTGACAGCTGAATGCAATCCCAGAGCTGGGTGACTACTAAAAAATACTGAGAAATATAGAAAAAAGTTAAAGAACAAATAAACTTCTAGATAACAGACTTGAAATAAATACTGAGAAGATGCAGTGTGTATGCAAAGAGCAGATTTAGGTAACTTGGAGGCCGTTTGTAGAACTGGATATCCTCTGTCTTCTCCCTGCGGTTTGTGTGCCAGATGGGGGTGGCTGCAGTGTTGTGTGAGGATGTGTGAGTATCATGTTGGAACTTTTCAGGGTAGGGTTGCGGCTGCTTATGCCCATATAGTCTCTGGATGTTGACAGTGTGCTACCAGTGCAGCAGGCTTACTGATGCTCTTAAGTAGTTTAGGGACTTAGATTTGTTGGAGAGATTTGATCAGTTCTTTGTTCTGGGAAAGGTTGGCCATTACCATCTTCAAGGGTGGACAGTAGTTCCAAGTTGATATTCAGTCTGGGGTGAATTAATTGTTTTTTTTCAGGAGATGAATATTACTTTCTGGGATAACACGTATATTTGGTGTTGGCACTTTCCAATAGTTTACGTATTTATTTGTAAAAATAACAATGGTACATAATCTCTAAACAGAGGAAATATCTATTAAATACAGAATTTAATCAAAATAACAATAGGATATTCTTTTGGCATTTTGGAGACTAATGTTGCAGAAGTTTTCATGTGTTTATGAAAAATCCCATGAATTCCTCTTCGTCTTCCTACCCCTTCTAGTAATAGAGAGGTAGAAATTGAATGGAAGCTGATTTTCCGTGGACTGGCAAAGCAGCTGCTTAGGGCCTTTCAGATTGTTTCTAATGCCCTTACTCTTCCCTCTGTTCCTGTAGCACTGAACAGCTTGCGTATGGAGAACTGAAACGTTCATCATCCCTTTGTGAATCTCTTTGCTGCTGCTTCCCAGATTGCTGGAGCTATCTGATGCTCTGCCTAAATTGCCTCATACTCTAAAGAGTGTGAGGCATTCCCTAACAAAATTCTGATTTTTTTAATGTTGCTAATTTTGGGTAGATGTGAAAGGTTACCTTAAGAATAAGACTTATACTTGAATGAAGGAGACATTTACATTTTAAAAGGGAGAGAAAAGAAACAATATTTAATGAGTACCTCCTATGTGTCAGGTCTCTTACTAAATATTTTGTACATATTATCTAATTTTATCTTCACAACAGAAGTATTTTCAGGAAACTGATGCTTGGAGAAGTTAAATAACATCCCCAAGGTTACACAGTGAGTGAATGGCAAGAGCCAGGAACTGAACAAAGGTCTGTCTTTGACTTTGGAGTTTTAACTCTTTAATTATATGACATGTAGTCACTAACTAATGAAATTTATGTATGAGACATTTTTAAGTGTATTTGTGGTGTCTTCCTTGATGATTCTGAAATAAGCACCTGTTAACCTGTCTACAGCCTAGACTACTAGACAATAAAATGCCTAGATTTCTTTTGGATTAGATGATGTCAGGGCAGTAATGATTATATACCACACCTGACTTAATGTGTTGTTCTGTACCCATGTAAAGGGACAGGGGAGCCTGGTGGGCTGCCGTCTATGGGGTCGCACAGAGTCGGACACGACTGAAGCGACTTAGCAAATAGTAGTTATCCATTATGATAGATAATATAGTTAAGTGAGTATCAGTAGGTTGAATAGTAGTCCCCCAAAGAAGTAACTTAGAAAACTCTTAAAACATGAGGGTAAATCTTTATGACACTGGATTTGGCAAAGGACTTTTAGGTATGATACCAAGATCATGAGCAACAAAATAATAAAAAAAAAAACTTCATCAAAATTAAAACCTTTTGTGCTCCAAAGAATACCAGCAAGAAAGTGAAAAGATAACCCACATTATGGGATTGCTGCTGCTGTTGCTAAGTCGCTTCAGTCGTGTCCGACTCTGTGCGACCCCATAGACGGCAGCCCACAAGGCTCCTCCGTCCCTGGGATTCTCCAGGCAAGAACACTGGAGTGGGTTGCCATTTCCTTCTCCAATGCAGGAAAGTGAAAAGTGAAAGTGAAGTCGCTCAGTCATGTCTGACTCGTAGCGACCCCATGGACTGCAGCCTACCAGGCTCCTCTGCCCATGGGGTTTTCCAGGCAAGAGTGCTGGAGTGGGTTGCCATTGCCTTCTCCACAGTATGGGATTAAATATCTGCAAATCACGTATAAAGAAATACCTGGAGTAACAGGC